>JASDQU010687444.1:0-30561 GCA_032191745.1 Picea mariana
GCTGCATCCTCGGCTGCAAATTCCTCTTCGCATTCAACCTCTATTTCACTCTCGGAATCACTCAGATCCCCTACACTAGTTGTGTGTCTCTGCGCTATCTCCATTTCCTCGAGTCTTGCTCGGAGATCTCTCATCTGTCTCTCCATTTCTGGATTGACTACCTTCCTACCTCTTCTCTGCACCTCCCTGTCTTCTGGATCAGGTGACTGCCTTTCTCTTCTGGGCAGCATGGTGAATTTCCTCTTCTTCTCTTCTACAGAAAGCAAAGAGATATTCCCCACTCTGATACCACAACTAGTGCAACCGCACTCCTCAGAGCAAAACCGCTCTCACAGGATCTTCTTTCTCCACGGCCCAAAGAACTCAAATGTTCTTCTATTTCCCTATCGGGAAATGTGCACCCACAAATTCTCTTCTTCTGCGCGATCCCCCTTCCTTGACTTATCGGAGGATCGAAACTCACGGCTTCGCAAGTTCTCTGTTGATCACTGGGCTCTCAAATCCCCGAGACCCGATGGCTTTAGTCAACGCTGACTTTCCCTCACCTTATTGGGACTTCTGTCCTTATCGCGGTTTTGCAACTCGTGATATCCAACACTTCACTTTACCGACTCCTGACTCGCGATATGCCGAAACTCTGATGCACGCATGAGCTGTCTCTTTGACTCCCCATCACTTCTATCGGGATATCAGACTTCGCTGGATCATGAATCCGGATGTCGATGGATCGACACTTCTCACCGCGAAACCCCGATGACTTATGCCACTTATCTTCCACTCACTCCCGTGGTCCCACACTGCTACGTCACTTTCGAGATATCACGTATCGCAATATCGCGATTCCCGTTCCCAAGCCTTGCACACTTTTCTCACGAGATCCCGATAGGTGATCTCATGAATAATCCAATGGCCCTGGCTGACTTGGATCAATGGCTCTGCCCCTCCTTAGCTTAGAATATTTCAACACTTGTGCTGTAGCTACCTCGCACCTCTGGAAGATCTAACGGCTCTCGAAACTTTGTGAAATCTCTCAGAGGATTTCGACCATCCGTTCTTCCTTATGCAATCCATGAAATGAAGAAGTGTCTCTCCACAAGACTCATTCGCTCGCTCGCCAACCTGAGATGCTTCTCTCCGCCTTTCCACGGCAGCTTCCCTGCACTTATCCTTTAGTGAATTTGAAGGCCTACTCCTCCTGAGCTTTTGCACAACTTCTCAGCCTCTTCAATGAGGATCCTTTGCTCTCACTCCTTGTGGTAACTCTGCAAACACTTCAAGTGTTTATCCTTCCTTGACTTTGTGCACACCTGCAGCAACAGTCTTTCGATACTCTACTTAGAATCGTAACTCTGAGACTTAACTTGCTTGCGCACTCCTTGCACGGCACTGTGCCTAAATGCACCTTCGAGGACATGAGAACAAAAGTTATCTCTAATTGAACCCTTCTGTCAACGCACTCCTTGCGGACAATTCAACTGCACTCCTTGCAGGAATTCTCTGGTTTAGAATAGAGAAACAATTGAAACTAATTCCTGCTTCCCTTTAGACTTCAATTTCACCATGAAATCACAGACACAACATATAAAAGCAAATGTATAATAGGAAGCAAACATTCATGAGCATAACATCACTTACACAGAGAATCAGACACAAACCCATGAAATTGAATCAAAGCTTTCTTCTATTAATTCAAATGCTTGTACATGGGTGTTCTTCATACAATTCTCAGTTTTCTCTTCTTCTCCTGAATGCTTCTCAAATGATAATTCTTTCTCAGGTTAATGTTACAATGATACAATGAGGGTGTCTATATCCGTTTTCCCTCCTTCGTTCTAAAGCTATCAAATCTAGAATTAAGTTCCTATCTACCAACATTAACTATATTAAATGCCGACTATCTACTAAAGGATGAGAGCTATCCTCTCAAGGTCCATTACAATATACAAAGGCGCTCCTTCATAAATGACTTCTTTAAAGACTTGCACAACAATCCCAAAGTATTTTCAAAATTTGTGCTGGCTTGTCTAGCTGTCTTCCATTTCTACGCTGGCTCGCTTGATGTGCTGGCAATGCTCCTGCATCAGAATGGTTTAAGTGTTAATAGATGTGATTGTTTTCCTTTGAAATTCAAATTTTCCACCTATAATACCCTCATTCTTACATTTTGAATTTCATTTGAACAAAACATGTGTACACTTTTACTCAGTGAAAATGTGTGATTGATTTTAATTAATGAAAATGCATGCATGATATTAAAATAATGAAATATGGAAAGACTAGTCCAATGCCAAACCAACCAAGCTCTATTCACTAACTAAGGAGGTGTTAGAGAAAAATTATGAAAACACATCAATAATATTTATCATAAATAGTGTCATCTATGTGGACAACCCAATGAAATATTCAATAACTAGGTGTTGAAGTCCCTTGTTTCATGGTCAAAATGGAACACCATTTGAATGTTTTGAGCACTAGGAATAGTTCTCAAGGTTGTAGACATGGTTACGATGGAGGAGCATGTACATAAAGAGAAAGAAGTATTCTGATGAGCTGCAACATGTTGAGAAGCCTCATGAGATATCATTATCCTTTCTCCTGCTTGATGAAGTTGAGGTTTTCCAACCTTACTCTCCTCCTATACATGAAGTTGAAGAAGAAAATGGTCTAAATGATGAAGAATTTGAAGATCTGGTTGAAGCCACCCCAGCCTTCGTTCTTCCTTCACACGAAGACAAAGAGATGGTCATTTTCAATCATACTGATGGCCTTATGAAAGAGACCTTGGATATGGTTGATGGGAATATAGACACTTTCATACATGCTGGGAGACAGAGATGGGATTTTGGTCATCTCATTTTCGATAGTGATCCCATTTACGACATTGAGGGTAGCTCTCAAGCAAAGGGGGATGAGGTATCATCTTCAGAGGAATGGTATCCATGTGTGTATGATTAATATGTTTGGCATCCTAATGATGATATGATTACATATTTGTTTTTTCCAGTCAAGGATGAAACATCGCAACATTTTCAGGGTAATTTTCGGTCATCCCTTAGGAGTTGTGATGCAGATCCTTTTGGGGATGTACAATTGTTCTATGAGGAATTTCAACCACTTTGTTCCTCAATTTTAGATGAACACCAAGACGTGGCCATTCCGAAGAAGTTAAAATATCACCCTACAAAGAGAAAGTATTTTCATCTTGAAGCTTTTGATAGTGATTCAAAGATGAAGAGGCGACGTATTTCTTTATCCATACATGAGGCAGTCTCTTACATCTTATCTTCTTCTCTAAGGAATCATCAAGTTTTCTTGGGATGTCCCATCTCTTCTTAGTCTTCGGGTAACAGTGGTGTGCTAAAGAAGAATGATAACGAGTCATCTTCCTTATAGGGTAACCCTCTTCATATATGGATTGATCAAGCTTGTGTCCATTCTATAGATGGGTAGGAGAGTTTCATTCCATAATGGATTATATGTATATTTATTCTCATGATTATTTTATGTTGAACTTATCCTTGTTGTATTGCATGATTAAGCATAGGGGGAGATACGTTGATGAAATGGTGAACATATGGTTCGATTGGTTGTATGACTTCACCTAACATTACCCATCACTTGATCTTCAAGGCCTAGGGCCCTAGGTAAGTAGGTATGTCATCTTGATTTCTTTCATTTGCATTTTGATTGCTCATGGTAGTTTAGCTGCATTTCATCTTTGATTTTCATGTTGCTCTACTTTCATTATTGATTTACATGTTTATCTTTTAATCGTATATATGAAAAATGACAAAAAATATTTTCTAGATTAATTGACATTTTTGGTTTTGGTTTTATGGACAAAGGATGAGTGAGTCATCCTACACTTAACGAGTTTGTTGTTTTAGTGCGTGTAGGCATAGGTCCACCTGGAGATGTTGTGTTTCTCATGCATTGCACGATGAGTACATGTATCGAGAGGAAACTTGAACAACAATGTTAATCCAGGTGGATATCAATGGCCACCCACCTATTCCATTAGCTCGAAAAACAATTTCCACCTTGGCAGTTTTTTGATAGATTTTTGGGTTCCAAACTTCAGGGGTCGTTTTGAGGCCCTAAATGATGTTTTGGGGATTTGGGCCCATGAGGCTGCCAATGGCACTACCCTGGGCCATTTGAAAATTGTTCTTCTCGGTTAGAACTTTCAATTAATATATCAATCTCCCCAAGCAGAGATCGTATGCAAAAGTTACTCCCCCTGGAAGTTGACGTATCAATTACCCCCAATGGGGTCTGCAAACCTTTTGGCTTTTCATCTTATGGGGTTAGGTTTTTAGATTTTCCTTATGTTAAAAAGGCCTTGAGAGCCTCATTGTAACAATAATCTTCTTGCGAATGTGAGTAGCTATCACATCTGTTCTAAGAGATAAGCTACCACCATTCTAGCGAGTCTTTCACTCTGCATTTTTACAGTTTTGTACATTTTTCACATTAATAGAAATTGTGCATTACTGTATCTCTATGTTTATATCTCTGATATATTTTTGTTATGTTGTTGGATATCTGACACATCTCTGTAAATTTCTTTATTATATCTCCTGATCCAGATTTTATGAGCAGAACGAAATCAATAGAGATTGTTAACAAATTCTTAGCACAAAATAACATTGATACAATAAAACTGGTTTTCTTTTCAATAATGAAATAAAATGAAACTATAAAATGCAATGGAAACAGGCTTGCTGGAATGGTGGTGTCTTATCTCTGAGAAGAGATGTGATGACTATGCTCATTCGCAAGAAGAACATTACAATGAGGCTCTGAAGGCCTTTTTACAATAAAAAATAATTCCCAAAACCCTAGACATCCAAAAAGCTAACCCTAGGAGATGAAGCGCCAAAAGTCATGTGGGCCCCGTTTGGGTAAGTTAGTACATCAACTTCCCAAGGTCGTAACTTTTGCATACGATCTTTGTTTTAGGCATCTGATAGCCCGTTGGAAAGGTATCATCGAGGAGATTAATTTTGGGGGCTCAATCATGAATTCATCTATCATTGAGGAGGTATATCCATAAAAACCTTCATTTAGGCCCTCAAAATGGCCACGGAAGTTAAAACGGCTAAAAATAGTAAATTGCCAAAATTGTCAAAAAAATGTTTTGAGCCAGTTGGAAAAGGTGGGTGGTCACCAATATCCATTTGGATCATCTCCACTCTCATTTTGTGCGGTAAATAATCTGGATCAGTGTTATTAGAGCATGTTGCTCTTGATTGTTTTTTAGTGCATGTTCCTGACAAGGTCTGAGTATAGCAATTTGGGTCTCGAGCTTGTCTCTCTTGAGGAAAATCACTATCATATGTCAAAGAAACCCTCAATGATGGAATAAAATAAAAATGACATAGCAGACGATTCTATCGATTTTTTTCTTGAGAAAGCACTCACGTGACAAAGGGACGAAATGATAACAACATGCACATATTCATCAAGCGGCCAATTTGAAGGAACCTCTCCTTTCAAGGTACAAGTTAATTTTGATATTCCCATATTTGAAGGACATATAGATGCGGATGCCTAGAAAAATGGTTAAATCTGCTAGAAGGTTATTTCTCTGTTCATAATTTCTTTGACAGGGAAAACATCACCTTCATGCTCCTTAAGGATCTCCCCCATGTCAAACATTGGTGGGAAACTCACTAGGACCAAAGTTACACAAAGGAGTATGGAATATATGGGGTCGAGCCCACTTGGGGGTTTTTTGTGGATGTGGTAAAGGAATAATATTACCCTGTTGGAAAATATGAGGACCAACACATGAGATGGACCACACTACGACAAGAGAGGGCCCAAGAAATTCCAGAGTTCACCAATACCTTCCATACCTTGCACACCAAGCTGGGTATCAAAGACTCCGAATGAAATTTGGTTCTGAAATATCATGGAACTCTACACAGACACATCTAAAATGAAATGGATTTTTTGGACATCTCATCAATCAGTGTTTCTTATTGATATGATGTTAAAATTGAGAAGAAATTTAAGCACTAGAACAAATGGGATTCCAGGTCTGCAAATATGTAACAAACAAAGTATGATAAATACAGACCTAACAAATAGCCTCTCGAAAACTAGTCCAAGCCACATGAAAAGAAGGGTCATGGAAAGACGAAGAGGGACACTGAAAAATGGTGTGATTTCCAACAAATCCACTGACACAACATCGATGAATGTCTCACAAAACAATCATTGCTTGTCGAGATCAAAGAGAAGGATTTGAACCCTGATTCATAAAATACTGATAGAAGATAGATCATAGATGCAGACCCCACTACTATTTTCATGACCACAGGAATTAAACCGGAAGAACCAACATATCCTGAAAAGGGGGAACACCTTTTTCATTCACAGATGTGGGTGAAGGGGACCCCTCTACATTTTATTGTTGATAGCAGAAGCCATAATAAACTCATTTCGGTAGAGGTCATCAAACAATTGGGATTGTCGACAACACTGCACCCACAACCATACAACACCGGTTGGCTTTTCCAGGGATGAGATCTTTGTGTTAACCAAGAGTGTCAATTGTCATACGACATCCAACCCATCAAGGATGAGGAATTATGTGATGTTACCCCACTAGATGTCTGTGATTTTCTCTTGGGCCAGCCATATATGTCAAAGCGCAATGCTATTTATGAGTGCCAACCCCGTAGTGTCATTGTTACTCCGAGGTTTCATATATATAGGATACCATAGGTAGTTACAAATACTATACCACCTAAACAGTGTCACAAGGTAGTATCTTATACTACAAAATTTAGCTTCTTTACAATTTGTTCAAAACGTGAACAAAAGGAGACTGCAACCACTACAGCCTCGGCCCAAGCACCTTCTATCCAAGATAAGGAGGTTGAAAAGATTGAAGAAAAGTGCAAAGATTCCTTTTTCACACATTCGTCTCATGTATCCAGACTGGTTTAATGGACTTAACCCCACCGGCCACAGGTTTGTGACACCGTTCAACAAGCTAAGCAACACAACTTCTCCAGCAAGGCAAACAACTCACCAAGATTCAAATTAAAAAAATGCTTCCTCCTCTCCCCCAGGAACTCAACACAATGGATATCATTTATTCCTAAGGAGTGAGGATTGATCCAGGTGGATATCGGTGGCCACCCACCTATTCCACTGGCTTAAAAAATAGTTTTCCACCTTGGCAATTTTTCGACAATTTTTCGAGTTCCAAACTTCTAGGGCTGTTTTGAGGCCCTAATGAAATTTTTTGGGGATTTGGGGCCCAAGATAATGATAAGGGTACTTTCCTGGGCTAGTTGAAAATTGTTATTCTCGTTTATACCTTTACAACGGTGTATTGAGCGACGTAATCAGAGATCGTATGCAAAATTTACGCCCCCGGGAAGTTGACATATCAACTACCCTAATCGAGGCCCTCAAACCTTTTGAATTTTGATATTCTGGGGTTGTGGTTTTAGATTAAATACTTATGTTAAAATATACTTGAGAGTCTCATTGTAAAAATCATCTTCTTTTGATTGTGAGTATCTGTCACATCTCTTCTCAGAGATACGTTGTCGCCATTCTAATGAGTCTTTCACTCTGTATTTTTACAGTTTTGTACATTTCACACATTAATAAAAATTGTGTATTACTGTATATCTATGTTTATATCTTTGATATATTTATGTTATATTTTTGGATATATGATAAATCTATGTACATTTATTTATTATATCTCTACTCTCATTTCATGCCAAAATTAATCCGGATCAAGGATCCACTTGCACAAATAGAATTCCACTTCACCACCACAATTCTAGATTCACCATGAGGGTATCCACCACACTAGATTGTTTCCGGAGGACATTGGATATTGATCCATGAGGTACAAACTAGGTATTATGGTGAGTGTCATTTCAATATTTGAGTCATTTAGGTTTGTTGCATTTAAAACTTCTTTTGATTATGTAACGTCTGCTTGGACATTATACTATTTTCCCTGTTTCACCTCGGTGGTTGACATTGTACCCTAGTAAGTGGTCACCCTTAGGGATTGGTTTTCCACTGGGAGGTCCCATCGATGATTGATCATGTTATTCCCAACCATGCTTGTCACTTTCCACACTTTGTCCCTCCATCTCCTTATCTTTTGGGTTTTTGAGTGTATTGACCCAAGAAGGGGTTGTCCCTCATTTCATGGGAAGAAGGGGTTGGAGAAATAGAGGAGAGATGGATGGAAAAAGATAAAAGATTAATTATGAAAATTTCATAGGATCTTCCAAAGAGGTCTTGAGAGAAATGAAATTCTTCTCCTAAAAAATCAAACACCTACAAAAGAAAATTCATAGCATAAATTTTCCACTTGATTGAGGAATTTACTCAAAGTGCATTACAAACTAGACTATATCCCGATGGAACTATGTGTATTTCTTCCTTCAAGTGAAACTTTGGTACTCACCCCCAAGCTAATCGATTCACCCTAGGGAGTACCCAATTTTTGTACCTTAATTAATTAATGACAATGAATGGGTTTGGAAAAAGGATGTATTGAAAATGAAGATGCAACACACCCTCTACAAAGACACCCATAAATGAGACACTACAATCCCTTGTATGTCATGAAACCCATGCCCAAGAGTCTTTACCCCATACATATCATCGTTTCCACATTTCTTAGAAATGGGTTCTTCTTTGGAAACACTCCTTGACCTAGGGGACAATTCACTTTATAGGTCACCTTGTCAACCCTCCCATACCCAAACTTGGAAAGTTGCGTAAGGTATTTGAGCACTTGTTAATTTTGATGAGGTGGTTTTTGATGCACAAGCTTAGGTGGATCTTTTATTGACTTTATTTACTCATCATGATGCATTTTACTTGATATCCTTAGAGGGAGTATTCATTGTTTTTGTAGGACCTTGTTTGGTGGACAGATTTGGAAGAGCAAGCCTAGCTTGGGCTTCCTTGGGGCTTGAATCCCACCAGTTGGATACCATGGACAACACTATGGATGATGAGGAAAACCTTTGGAGGCTTGGGAGATGCCTTGGAGGACCTCACCCATGCACCTACTATCCCGACATTTTTCCTTTGGAGGCCAAATGTCACACTTTGAGGGATTGACATCATGCTTTTTCTAGGGTTTTTGTTGTGTAAAATCAAATTTTAAATTGTAAAAGGGAAAAGTAAGGGTTGTTGTCCCCTTACTTTGTGGTTTACCCTAGGTTTTGTGAACAATCTTGTTTTAGAGGTTTTTGTAAAAATAGAGATCATTTCTATCTCATTTAGTCATAGCTCTCTCACTTGAGAGAAGACACTCTTGGCTGAAATTTGTGCCCTACTTGGGAATTTTTACATATCTATCTTGTCAGTAGCTCTTGTAATGGTCTTGATTTGGTTATTAGATGGATGGATGATGTTCTATCTCTAATGTAGGTTTATTTCTTTCTCTATGGTGGATTTTCTTGCTTAAAAAGAAGTTTATCTTCTTAATTCTTGGACTAGGTAAGGAATATTTGTCGGTATTGCTTCTTTTCTTTGTTTAAAGGCTAATATTCTTAAATATTTTAGTTTTTATGTGATCATAAATATGTATCCCTACTATGATGAATGTGAGGAATTATGTTTATTTTCTTTAAATGTATGAATGTGTGTGTGTTTCTTGGGTCATTCCTAGGAACTGTCTTTTAAGAGAAAAATAAAAATATTTTCCATTTTCTGTTATATCTATTCTATTTTGACGAACTTCTTTAAAAGTCCCACATTTTGTAAATCTCAGATAGAGGAGTGCCACCTCTATAAAAATGCAGGAGGATTCGCATCTTCATGAGGTTTTCATTTTGTTCCTAATGGATTCAAGCGTAAATAGTGGATTAGAATGGTTTTTAGGAGGTTGTTTGATAGGTCTATGTTTATCATACTATGGTTGTTTCAAATTTACCGATTCGAACTCCTGTTTGTTTCGAGGCTTAAATTTCTGCTTGATTTTGACAACATATTGATAGGCAACTCCCAGTGATGAGATGTATAAGAAATCCATTTCGGTTTGGATGTACCTATGCAGAGCCCCATGGTATTTCAGAACCAGATGTCGCTCGAAGTCTTTGATACCCAACTTGGTGCGCAAGGTATGGAAATTATTTGTGAAATTCGACACTGTTTTTCCACTCTCTTGTCATAGTGTGGACCATCTAATGTATTGGTCGTCATAGTTACCAATAGGGTAATACTATTCCTTGACCGCATCCACAAAAAAATACCACGTGGGCTTGACCCCATATGTTCTAGGATCCTCTGTGGAACTTTTCTCTCAGTAAGCTTCCCACCAATTTTTGACATGGGGGATATCCTTAAGGAGTGAAAAGGTGATTTTTTCCCTCTCAGAGAAATTGTGATCATAGAAATAACCTTATAGTAGATTTAGTTATTTTTCTAGGGAATCCACATCTATTTATCCTTCAAATACAGGAATATCAAAAATAACTTGTACCTTGAAAGGAGAGGTGCCTCCAAATTGGCCACTTGATGAAGATACACCGATTGTTATCAGAAGATGTTGAAGGATGTGGGAAAAGTTATCCATCATTTCATCCCTCTGTCGCATGAGAGATTTCTCCAACAACAAATTAACAAAATATTTTTCTCCGTTGTTTTTATTTTCTTCCACCAAGGAGGGTTTATTGGGCGTGTGAGAGCGATTTTACTCAATAGAGACAAGCTCGAGACCCAAATTTCTATACACAGACCTCGTCTAGGACATGCATTGAAAAATGATCAAGAGAAGCCTGCTCTAATACCATTGATCCAGATTATTTTTGGCACGAAATGATATGGGAGATATAATAAAGCAATGTACAAAGATATCTCAGATATCCAATAATATAACATAAATGTATAAGAGATGAAGCCATAAACACAAAGATATAGTAATACACAATTTTCTATTAATGAGCGAAAATGTACAAAGACTATAAAAATACAGAGTGAAAGACTCGCTATAATGGTGGCAACTTATCTCTAAGAAGAAATGTGTCTACTACTCACATTTGTAAGAAGATGCTTTACAATGAAGATCAAAGGCCTTTTTAACATAAATACAATCCAAAACCCTAACCCCGGAAGATGAAAAGCCAACAATTTTGTGGACCCCGTTTTGGGTAGTTTGGTGTATGAACTTCTTGGGGGTGTAACTTTTGCATATGACCTTCGTTTTAGGTGCACGATAGCCAGTTGGAAAGGTCTATCCAAGGAATACAAATGTTTTCATTAGAATCTTACTCCATGTACAATTTGACTGTGGTGATCCCTAAAAACGTTGTGTAGGGCCTCAAAATGACCCCGAGAGTTTGGGACCCAAAAACTTGAAACAAAATTGCCAAAATGATCTAGTTGGAATAGGTGGGTGGCCACTGATATCCACATAGATCAGAGTGCTAAGCAGAATATTCAAAATCATGATAAATTGGTGAGTTGTGACTAATTCTCATGGATATGGGTCATAGATTAATGACTTAATCTACATATATAATCCCAAAATTAATATCTAAATTTCTTTAGTATGTTTGATATATGATTTACTCAATGAGTGGTAAGTGGACTAGTCAAAATCATGAGAAAATTAGCAAGTTGTGACTAATACTCATGGATATGGGTCATAGATTAATGACTTACTCTATGTAGATAATACCAAACTAATATCTCAATTTTATTATTACATTTGATATACTATTTACTCTCAATCTTTTTAATAACTTGGTTTATAGAGGTAAATGATTTATCTCTTAGATGATATTTTTTATTGGCATTGTTCTAAAGTTGATGGGAATGTGGGGAATCAAACTAAACTATCTCAATGACTAACCTATCATACATTCAATCTTGGTGGTTATCATGACAATGTGATGTTGAGACCAATAACCCATACCCCCTTTTGAACTTTGAAGACCTTAGTTCATATAGGTAAATGATTTATCACTTAGGCGATAATTTTTATGTGCATCGTTTTAAACTTGATGGGAATGTAGGGAATCAAAGTAAACTAAATCGATGACTAATCTATCATACTTTCAATATTAGTGGTTATCATGACAATGTGATGTTGATACCAATAACCCATATCCTTTCTCTTGTAATTCACATAATTTGGTTATGCTTTCATTTATTTATTATGTTGAAAAGTTCTTTTTGCAATTTAGTATGAGTGAGATGTGTAATTATTTTCGTTCTCATCATGGAGTTGTTCGCATCATGGAGTTGTGTTGGCAGCCCAACTACCATCTCATTTTATTTTCCTATTCGAAACATTTTATTATTTTATGGTCACCCCGAGCAAGTGCAATCGTCAGACTATTGGTTTTATTAGTTTGAAGTTTGTGATTTATATCACTTGTTGTTTCTTTTATTGATTTCTCATGTGTACACTATATTTTTGTATGAATTGATGACTGATACTCTCCATTAAATTCATGACTGCAAAGCATGGATTTAACCTTCATTTGTCCAAAACTACTAGAAGAAGCTGTGTTTTTTTTTTTTCCCATGCACAATTTAAAACATTTCTGGTTTCTTCTAGCTGTAATCATGAGAAATGAACTAGTAATTATCGCTATATTTAAAAAAATTATTGATTATCTCCTAAGTTAATGAAATGAATATATGTCAATTTTTTTAGACATATCTACCTATATCTGAGCTTAGGTTAATCGTTGCAATTAAAGATTTGAAAATATTTGGAGAAATATAAGAGCTTGGGAAAACTTCTTACCACTATCCCCAAAAACCTATGCTATACTATATTAATTTATGATGGGCCTTCCTTATCACTGAATTTTCTGGATATTTGGTAAATCATGATCGTAATAGGTGAGAGTTCTCGGTTTGTAGTCTAGGGTTTTGTGGCAAGCAACAATAGTTACATGGGTTTTTATGTGTATACCACACCTATCTTTCGCTCAGCTGGAGAAAATCAATATTCCAAGTGTGTAATGTAACAAGGTACCTCCAAATTATGCACATTTCTCTTGGCTTCAGGTATGTTTACCTATCTCACTTTGAGACTTGTCATCTTACCCTTCTCAATCTTCTTTTTGGTGGCTCTCACGAACTTGAACTCACTGTATTATGGTTCATTCCCGTTATGGCTCCTGTAGTACTGCAAAACCAAATGAACCTGAGGTTTTACATACCTGTAATTATATAACAGAGTTCAAACCTATAATTGTATAAAATATACATGCGTTTTAGGATGAATTCTAAGCAAATGATTATGAATTTGAAAAAATCATTAAAAACCCATCTCCAAAACGGGGTCATTTTCCTTCTACGCGAGCAGTTTCTTTAGAAACAAAGCAATTTTAGAGATATGCCTAGTTTTCTAAAGATCAATTTCTTAGAAAATTTGTTTCATTTGAGGAAATCCTTTCCCCCTCTTCTCTTTGTGGATTGGAAATATTCTCAATTATTGTCCCTACCACGAGGAATAAAGACCCCTCTGATAGGAATAACAAATATCCTAAAACATATTCAATTCTTGGGCATTGTAATGGCTATCAATCATGGGAGTAGAGGTATTATGCCAATGTTCCATACCTACATATGTGTCTTGCTCAGGTTATTGCACAAGAAAAGACCCCATGTTTCAGACCACAAGTAAACCCTCCCATATCTAGAACATGTATACAGTGAGGGTTGTTTTAATCAGGTCCATAGATATTACTAGGACATCCCTTATCTACAGGCTTAAATAAATCATGTTATGAATCGTAATTTATCTTTGGAGAAGGAAAACAAAGATCTGAGAGATAGCATCCAACTGGTTTCACCCAAGGACAACAAACAGTTCAGGAGGTCATGGGATATTATTATAAAAAAAATCCACCAATTTCAACGTTGTTATTAATTCATAATTATCTCATGTTTCTTTTTCAAAGTTTTAATGGGTAAAGATTCTTCTTGGGATTTACGTTTGGTTTATTTAAGGATAACTAAAATTGTTTTATTTTGGTTTTATTTAGACTAGATACATAATCATAGATTCTTTAGCTTGTCTTTTAATTAATTAATTTGATTTCTTTTCTAATTTAGATTTTGTTTTTCTTCTCATGTGTGAAGAAAATCAATGTGAAAAGGTTGAAGGAACGAGTTAATAGTTGGGAATACTCCAAATTTGTAATTTGATTTTGATAAACAATTTCAAGAATATTTGGATGATGTAACTATTTTGGATAGTTGTCACAACAGACCTATCTTTTTGGTTATTTTTTAGTAAATATTTTATTAAAACATATCCGTCTCTATCTTGTATGATATGAGAAATAGACCATGAATTTAGTTTAAATAGTAATTCTTGCCCATGAACAAAGGGAATTTGTTTTGGACCTAATGATGGACTTATAATTTTGAGAAATATATGGAATGAAATTTACTTTTTGGATTTAGTCCTTCTGTAGATTGTACAATGTGATTATTGGCTCTCATATAGTTTATGGACATGAAAAACTTATCTATATTGAATTATCTTTAGATTGTTCTACATCTATGTTTTCATGTTGCGTTTATTTCTCACATGGTCCATTATTCATTGGTTATTTTAATGTCTGTGACTAATTGTCTATCTATACATTTTGAGTTTACATTGAATGTTGGATTGTTGATAACACCATTTTCTAGAGATTGAAGTTAATTTCAATTTCAACTTTTTGACCATTTAAAGTTACATGAGAGAAAATTTATTTGTCTTTCTGTTTATCATAGATTTCTTTCGAAATACAAAAAATTTCCTTGATTTGTTTCAGGAAACACCATTCTTGCTTCTTTCCATAGATTTATGCTTGGAAACAGGTTAAGTGGAGCTTACATTACACATAAAGATGAATATAAGATTAGTACATTTTCTTTCAGTTGATCAACATCAAGTTAGTTAGTTTTCCTTTATTTGATTTATTTATTTTTTGAATGAATAATAATTAAATCATTCAAACTTTAATGCTTTTCTCATTACTGTTACATCATTTCCAATCTTATTCATTCAATTGTTGTTATTTTTTATTTATAGTGATAGAACGATTTTCTTAATTTTTGCATCTTATTTAGACTTTGATTTATTAGTTTAAACCATCATTTTCACAAGGATTTATTTAAACCTTGTATCTGTACATATCTATTGTATATAATACTACTATTAGCTAAGTAAGCATATATGTGTGTTAATTGATGGGATTATATATTTAGTTAGTTTTACCTCTTTTTAGTTATTTTAGAGTCTTAGTTGGCTAACAGAGCCATAAAACCCATTAGGGTAGATTATTTCAAATGACTTGGGTTTAATAGACAACCCCGATCCAAATATTCCCTTCTCGTTGACTATGTGTCAAAAACAACCCTCAACAAATGACGCTAGAAGGAGGGCCAAGGTAAATTTAATGACTAAATGTTTTACGACTCAGCCTGTCATAATTCTAGACTTATAAAGTCTTCTTCTGTGTCATCTTGAAAGGCACTAGAAGGCAAACGAGACTGACAAGCTGGCCTTGCAGGAGTCTTTGTTTCGAATGTATTTAATTTCCCATGGCTCCCCAAATAACTGTGTTGGAACATGCTTTCCACTTCTCATTACCTAATATTCCCAACAAGACAGTCTCTCACTTGTCTAAACTCACCTTTGATGGTGGGGGGAATGTATCTGCAAAATACCATCTTAACAAGTTCTTGTGTAAATGCATCAAGCATGATATTTTTGATTTAAAGGTTTTATGCAGATTGCTCGCTTTTACATTCAGGGGTCGGATTAAACATTGGTTTGAGTCTTTTCCATCATATCACATTATTGATTGGTTTCAATTTGTAGAGGAATTTTTCGATTGTTTTGAATTCTATGATTACAATCAATTATGTGAAGAATTCCATGATCTACTAATCAATGATGATTCATATCCAGAGGTATTTTTAACAAGCATCCATCATGTTCTCTGTAAATTTCATCTTGATGAAATGTCATTTGTACTAAATCTCCTCGTTGATTTTTGCGCCCCTTTCATCCAAACATTTTCAATCATGAATGATGAATCAGTTAAAAATCCTATCACTCAATTGTGAGAAGAATTTTGTTTGCGGGATGAGAGGAATCCATCCAAAAATATTGAACAAGCAAGGGAGGTAGAATCTACTGAAAAGGTTCTTACTAGCAATCAAACTGGTTTTTCCTCTGAATCATTGTATATTCAATCCTCGACTATCGTGGAAGAATATTTGATGTTGGGTCAAGGTGAATGTCCATATTGTTTTATCTCTTTCTCTATTCAGTACTTAAACATTCTAACATTCCAATGAAACAGATTAGAGATGTAGATATACAATTTGAAGAATAAACCTTAAACCTTCATCCACAAATAATATCTTATCTGCAGGGAAGATTAGATGTTTGTCATGAAAGTTTTGAATTGTCTATCATACATGAGGAAAATTTAGATGATCATATTATGTTGAAGGATTTATCACCAAAACAGAGTGAAATTTTTAAGGAAAGTGAAGAGGAATGTCTTGAGAATACCATGGTTAAATATCATAGCTCAAGAGATTCTTTTCATGTGCTCATTTATTATTCCCTTTACTGTTTATATCCTGATCTCTTATTAGATTCTGGTGGACATGATACTTCAACCACAATATCTTACTCTTTTCCATCACAATCAGATCTTTTCGATATGCCAAGGTTTGGTGAAATTAATTTCAAACATAACATTTATGAAGTCGAATTTGACGCTCTTTCACATTCATCACTCGCATGGAAAAAAGACATGTTGCAAGATGATTTTGCACGATTTATTTTTGAAAAAGGAAATGCACTCATTCTTATGGAGATCAAATATTCTACATTTCATATTCATTCTTTAGTTAGTTTGGATTTTAATGATTATGTTTCACGTTCTTAAATGGTTCATCTCATCAAAGGATGTGTTCAAACCCGTAATCTAATTGATGTCATGAGTCCTCTTATGATGTGTTCCCCATTGACAGATCTAGTTCGTCGAAGTCATAATTTGCATCCTAATTTTTATGACAGGATCATAGAATGGCTTGAGGATTCGTATCTAAAAAATATTCATAATAAAGATAAAGTTGTTGTTTCTTTGTTTCTACCAAAATATCTAGGAAGTAAGCATGACATGAATTTTTTAGATCCTCGATGTGAAGAAATTGATGAACACTTGGAGAATTGTCAAGAGGATGGGGCACTTCAGCCTTGGTTGATGGTTATGTCATGTCCCCATAATATTGACAATTTTTCCAAACTTACTTACATTCTTCCATACCATTATGACCCATATCACGACAAGATTGCAAAATGGTTGGAGGATTCATACATCAAGAAGTTTCAAAATAATGGTAAGGTCATGCTTGCTTTGTTTTTAAATGAATATATAGGAGGTAAGCATTACATCTTTATTTTGTATCTGCAAATACTACATTATTTTATTCTAATTTTTTACTTTCTATGCCTTACAGGATTGAACATGCTCTTGTGGATGCACTGGAAATACGATTTTACTTAGCGTTTTGATCTATGTATAAGTTAGAGTAGGTGTAGGAATAGATTCCCTTTGGTTTTTTCTTTCCTTTTCACTTTTTCCTTTGAATAATGTAGTTATGAAGGCACGTGGGTATGCAAAGAGAACCATCATCTAAATGTGTTAGGGAAGTCTTCTTTCAATTCCTTTCTTTTTCCTTTTCACAGTTGTCTTGATTAATTGTTTATTCTTCAAAACTTGGCAACATCATGCAATGGTTTCAAATATTATGAAGCATTAACAAAGACACTAGGGATTTGATCTTATTTTTACCCTAACAAAAATAGCTTATCACTCCACATAATTGCACTCATCCTGGTTAAGTATTTTTTTGTGACTTTTAATAATAAGCTTGGTAAAAATGATGTATCATGCATCACTATCTTAAGAAAAGAACCTGCCTATAGGCAAAACTCTGAACTTTGTAGCTCCTCCTTTTGATCCTCATTCTCTATGAGAGGTTGGCATGGTTTTGTTTTTGGTCAAATTATTATTATTATTATTAAGTGTGCTTTTGATATTTCGATTTTGTTTTTTTTTGTACTTCTAATTTTGAATCCCATTAATAAAATCTAATTCGGTTTGCTGTGTGTTTTTTTTTGTTTTCTTTGATTGCTTTGATTGAATTTTCTTCTTGTCTATCTTTTTGATTCAATATATTTTTGATCAAAGAGAGGTTGTCGAAGGAACCATTCACTTCAAGAATTATGTTTTTAAAATCAATTTGAAACAGTTCAAACAATTTCTGATGTTAAGGTTCATCTTAGATAATTGATTTGTAAGTTAGTTGAGTACTATGAAATCCTAAACGGTCTTTGTCACAGTATTACCCCTGAAATGTGTCAAAATCTTTGGGAATTATGATTATCTTTAGACTTTTTACAGAATCCGTGTTCTTAAAAGATCACTTTTAGGTACTTCCCCATTCTATAGATGATTTATTAATTGAAATCTAAAATATCTAAAACATGATAAAAATTCCAATACTAAAAACAAATAATAGTGACCAGTAATATACAGGTCCTATAATCAATCTCTAGTATCATCCCACCCTCTTTGTCATTTACAAAATATCTAAGTTATATCATTATAAATGATGTAAGAGGGTTGAAAACACTTAAGTGTGGAAAATGTGTGTAAACCTGTTGGGGTACTGAAAAGACATGCTGGCAGTGGGTAAAGACATGCATGATACCAATGAAACTTCGTCGAGGTACTGAACAGGCCTGCTGGTAGCGAGCAAATGTCGGGTTTAAGAGATATCAGGTATGTGCTTATAAGTTGAATTTTTGTGGGAGTATATATCATGAATAGACAACTATTGGATGTGATTAGAGTACTTGAGTAGGTTAAATGACATCCATGTCGAGGCTATAAATTCCTACTGGAAGTAGTGGCTCTGTCGACAGCATTGAAGTCATTTTTATAAACATCATTACCCTTTGATCAAAGAACAATTTTAGGCTATAATACTCTGTAAATAATTTATTCTTCTTTTATGATTATAATCATGGTAATCCTTCAAAAACTTGAGCTAATCTTAATATTGTGTGATCTGAAATGGAATTTGTTTTAAATCATCTTAACAACCATCTTCAAGTCTTATTCTTTTTCCCTGAGATGAAAGTTTGACAACTCAGAGATAACTGCTTCGCCTAGTGAGTTGCCATTTGTTGGCAACCCAACTACCATCTCAGTTTATGTTCCTATTAGAAACATTTTATTATCTTATGGTCACCTTGGGCAAGTGCAATGGTTAGACTGTTGGTTTTCTAAGTTTAAAGTTTGCGTTTTATATCACTTGTTGTTTCTTTTATTGATTTCTCGCTTGTATTTTTGTGTGAATTGATGACCGATACTCTACATTAAATCCATGATTGAAAATCTTGGATTTAACCTTCTTTTGTCCAAAATTACTAGAAGAAACCGTGTTGTTTTTTTTTTCCCATGCACAATTTAAAACATTTCTGGTTTCTTCTAGTTGTAATCATGAGAAATGATCTAGTAATTATCACTATATTTAAACAAAATATTGATTATCTCCTAGGTTAATGAAATGGCTATATGTGAATGTTTTTAGACATATCGACCTATATCTGAGATTAGGTTGATCATTGCAATTAAAGAGTTGAAAATTTTGGAGAAATCTAAGCGCTCTGGCAAACTCTTTACCACTATCCCCAAAAACCTATGCTATACTATATTCATTTATGATGGGCCTTCCTTATCACCAAACTTTATGGATATTTTGTAAATCAAGATCGCAACAAGTGAGATTTCTCGGTTTCCAGTCCAGGGTTTTGTGGCAAGCAACAATAGTTGCATGGGTTTTGATATACAGACCACACCTATCCTTCGCTTAGCTGGAGAAAATCAATATTCCAAGTGTGTAATGTAACATGGTATTTTCATCTTATGCACATTTCGCTTGTCTTCAGGTATGTTTACCTGTCTCACTTTGAGACTTGTCGTCTTACCCTACTCACTCTTCATTTTGGTGGCTCTCACAAACTTGAACTCACTGTATTCTGGTTCATTCCCATTATGGCTCATGTAGTAGTGCAGAAAAGAATGACCTTGAAGTTTTACATACCCGTGATTATATAGCAGTGTTCAAACCTGTAATTGTATAATAGAGATATTATTTTGCGGGATGAATTTAGAGAAAACGGTTATGAATTTGATAAAACCGTTAAAAACCCATCTCCAAAACAGGGTAATTTACCTTCAATGCTTACAGTTTCTTCAGAAAGAAAGAGATTTCATAGATATGCCTAGTTTTCTAAAGATCAATTTCTTAGAAAATATGTTTCGTTTGAGGAAATCCTTTCCCCCTCTTCTCTCTGTGAATTTGAAAGCCTGACAATTATTGGCCCTACCTTGAGCAATAAAAACCCCTCTGATAGGAATAACCATTATTCTAAAACATATTCAGATCCTAGGAATTGTAATGGTTTTCAGTCATGTGCATAGAGGTATTACGCCAACGTTACATACCTGCAGATGCATCTTGCTCATGTTATGACACAAGAAAATACCCCATGTTTCAGACTACAAGTAACCCCTCCCAGATCTAGAACATGTATATTGTGAGGGTTGTTTTAATTCGATCCAGAGATATTACCAGAACATCCCTTATCTATGGGCTCAACTAAATCAAGTTATGACTCATAATTTAGCTTTGGAGGAGGAAAACAAAGATATGAGAGCTAGCATCCAATTGGTTTCACCCAGGGCCAGCAAACGGTTCAAGAGGCAGGGGATATTATTATAAACAAAATCCACTAGTTTGAACGTTGTTATCAATTAAGAATTATCTCATGTTTATTTTTCAAAGGTTTAATGGGTAAGCATTCTTCTTGGCATTTATGTTTGGTTTGTTTAAGGATAATTGGAATTATTTTATTTTGGTTTTATTTAGACTAGCTACAAAATCATAGATTTTGTAGCTTGCCTTTTAATTAATTAATTTGATTTCTTTTCTAATTTAGATTTCGATTTTCTTCTCGTGTGAAGAAAATCAATGTGAAAATTTGAAGGAATGAGTTAATAGTTGGGAATACTCCAAATTTGTAATTTTCATTTTGAGAAACAATTTCAAGAATATTTGGATTATGTAACTATTTTGGATAGCTGCCACAACAAACCTATCTTTTTGGTTATTTTTTAGTAAATATTATATTAAAATAGATATGTCTCTATCTTGTATAATATGAGAAACATACCATGAATTTAGTTTAAATAGTAGTGCTTACCCAAGAAAAAAGGGAATCCTTTTTGGATGTGATGATGGACTTATCATTTTGAGAAATGTATGGAATGGAGTTTAATTTTTGGATTTAGTCCTTCTCTAGATTGTATAATGTGATTATTGGCTTTCATATAGTTTCTGGACATGAAAAACTTATCTGTATTGAATATGATTTAGATTGTTCTACATCTATGTTTTCATGTTGTGTTTATTTGTCACATGGTCCATTATTCATTGGTTATTTTAATCTTTGTGACTATTTGTCTATCTATACATTTTGAGTTTACATCGAATGTTGGATTGTTGATAACACCGTTTGCTCTAGATTGAAGTTAATTTCATTTTCAGTTACATGAGTGAAAATTTATTGGTCTTTTTGTTTATCATCGATTGTTTTCGAAATACAAAAAATTCCTTGAGTTGTTTCAGGAAACATTATTCTTGCTTCTTGCCATAGATTTATGCTTGGCAACATGTTAAGTGGAGCTTACATTACGCAGAATATAAACTTAGTACCTTTTCTTTACAATTGTTGTTTATAAGCTTAGTACCTTTTCTTTACAATTGATCAACAACAGGTTAGTTAGCTTTCATTTATTTGATTTATTTACTTTACGAATGAATAACTATTAAATCATTCAAACTTTAATGCTTTTCTTATTACTATTACATTGTTTCCAATCTTATTCATTCATTTGTTGTTATTTGTTATTTATAGGGATAGAATGATTTCCTTTATTTTTTCATCTTATTTAAACCTTGTATATGTATATATTGATTGTATATAATATTACTATTAGCTAAGTAAGCATATATGTGTGTTAATTGATAGGATTATATATTTAGTTAGTTTTATCTTTTTTTTTCTAGTTATTTTAGAGTTTTAGTTGGCTAATGAAGCCACAAAACTCTTGTAGATTATTTCAAACAACCTGGATGAAATAAACAACCCCGAAACTGATCTTCAATTTCATTCTTTTATTAATTAGACCAAAACCTTTTCTAATAATATTTTATTATTATTTAATGTCATTTTTAAAAAACTTTTCCTTTAAAAATTATTTATTTTTATCTTTACTTAAAAAAAAAAAAAATTTAATATAATTTATTTTATACAACCCAAAAACATTCCTCACACTAAATTGTTTTTAATTAAATATTACTTTATATTATAAAAACATCTAACACTTAACCTCCACCACCATTAACACTTATCCTCCACCACCATTATTGGGATATGGATTTCCTCCATATGCTTTCTCCTTAATTGGAAAGAACTTAACAAGTCCTTATCAATACTTATCCCCCATAAATAAAGACAATGATAGGGATATAGACTTCCTCCATTCTTGGAAAGATCTTAACAAGTCCTTATCCATATAATGTTTGATTGGCTCTTCTCGTCTCATGGGCCATTCTCCTTTAACTCTCTTTAAGCTGCACGACAAAATATCTCCTTATGTGGAAAGACTCTATTCATGTCTTACTGGAGTTTGTCTTTCTTAAAAGAAACTACACAATGAGCTCACATCTCACATCGAGAGAAGGCCACCCGTGATATCAAGCTACTTGCATAGATCAATCGATAATCAATGAACATTTTAAAATAATAACTTTCAAATTCATGGAGGATAATCAAGGCGCGGAATCTTTTACAGAAGAATAGAAAGGGCTAATTAGGAATATGCCACAAGAATTCGCATGTCAAGGGACTCGCCGTGTTATTTACGAATGTCATGATAGCACGCTTTCTATAAATATGTCACAAAGGGCAGGGAGTAAACATTTCACTGAAAATGGAGGAGATGGAAGGCCACAAGAATAAGGTGTTTTGATGGAGTTTTTACAGATCTGGCCTTATTTCTTTGTTTATCCATGTTGTTTCTTAAATATTACATGGATTGAAATTAATTAGTGCAGATCACTATGCTTGTGGCCGAGATAAATCTCATAAACAAAGAGAATCTGAAGCTCAAGTCTATGTTGAAGTGCATGAATAGTAAATATAACGACTTGCAGATGCATATCAGGTCTCTGGTGTAACAAGCCAAATAAACTCCACAGTACGCACAGAATACAGAGAACACAAATCAATCTCTCTTATTCTCAAAAATGGATGTGGATACATTATCTATAGGTGGAGGCGGACAGGCAGTTGCGAACAGTTAGTTGAACCACCAGATTAGTTAATGGTAATGGATTAGTTAACATTCCTCCCTTAATCCGAAGGAACATTTGTCATCCCAAGCATCATTCTAAATTTTTCAAATTTCTCTCGACCCAAACCTTTAGTAAAGATGTCTGCAATTTTCTCTAAAGTGGAACAATGATTGAGATGAATGGTTTTGGCCTCAACATGATGTCGAATCAAATGATATTTGGTGTTGATATTGTTATCACTCCAAGAAACCCTTTGTGGTTGTAGACCAAAGGTGCTTGGTAACTTCAAGTAAAAATGTTTTTGTATTTTGTGTAAATGGATCAGTGGGATAACTCAATTCAAACATGGTACTCAGACAGTCAAGATGATAAACAAAATGAACCAGTGCTCTCATGGATTGATAATCAGTAGATAACTTTAAGTGGGCGAAAAATAGATTGCTCATAAACCAGTACATATGTAGAGTCTAATAAACAATGAAGAAGGTGTTTACTAAGCTATGAGTCAAACAATGAGATAACAGTCATTCAAGGCATGAAAACTTAAGTAAAAATACAGAAAGAAGATGGAAAACTGATATCAAAAGAGAAAGAAAACTGTGATTTAGTATTAACATCAATGGGCCTGTTACATATGACATTCCTGTATCCAAAAATTGACCCCCTCATTCATCTTCCTTATTTAGCTTTATAGCTTAACAATTCAGTTATTAGATCCTAAAACTATGGATCTGAATTTCCAGAAATAGTAAACAAACAATATTTACAAAGAAATAGGAATAGATCCTCAAATAAGGTAAATCTTTATCTGTTGGCCCTCAAAATGTGGTTGAAATCTGATGATGTGTAGCTCAGCCTCCCAAGGCGCTCTGAAATTCGAATTATGTGATGTGGCTCACAAAACCTTGAAATTCTGCCTCTTTTAAAGATGGTAAATGACATTTGTACACCTTTTCTTCTCTTCATTTTACAAAAGTGGCTGATTAGATAGATTTGATAATTCATTAATAAAGCCTTAGAAGAGGTTTCAATTCATTCTCATGAAAAAATTTACGATCTGGGAAAAAACCGTAACATTTTGGCCGTGACAGGCTTTCAACAGCTTATTTACTAAAAAATTCGCTCCTAAGCTGCTGAAAGGCGACACCTTCAACAGCTAACTAGCAAAATTTTCGGCGAATTAGCTGGTGAAAAGAGCAGATTTTCAAAATCAAATTTCTCGATCATAGAAAATCCATTTTTCATGCCTGAATAGTCGATCGACATATAGAGAATCTAATCTTTCCAATGGTGTTTTCAAATCTTCATTTGGAGCTAGGGAAGTGGTTGAAAAGTTCCCTGAAAGTTTAAGCATCATTCTTTCCATTTGCAATTCAAAACACTGTGATATGCTATTGGGCCGAGGTCTTGCGCTGTTGAAAGAACTCGGGAGTTGGCTATATTTTTTAACATTTGAAACTTTAACAAACCTTCGTGAATAATGTGTGATATGGAAGCAATGATCTGATTTGATGTTGTCATCCCGGCAGTACAACCTCTGTTCCTAAGTTGCTGAATTTGAAATTACCATTTCCGGTGCCATGAGTGTGCAGCATGCGTCACTGAATAAGATCCGCATCGTAATCCTATTTTGACGTGAAAAACTGAGTCTCCATCATTACCCACTTTCATCAGCGCATGATTTGGATTTGCATGACGTGGGATGATTGTATCATCATTTGCTTTTAGAAACGTGGATAACACGCACGTGGTTCCCGCTTTCTCCATCCAATGGCCCGTGGAAAATGCCCCTTAGCTGTTGATACTTACCTCTTTCACCAGCTAACACTCATCTTTTAAACACACGTTAGCTGTTGAAAGCATTTTATGAAAATTTCAAAGAGAAGACCTTTATGGGTCATCTTATTTCTAAGACAAAATTAAAAACCTAAGTCTTGCAGCTAGAAAAACTCAAAATCAATTTGAGAAAACTACCAATAGCCATGATATCCCCCACAGAATGTGACCATAGGGATGGGTTCATTTTGGGAGCTAACATTTGGCTCCAACGGGGATGGGCATCTCCCTGTGAGGTGACCAAGAACCTAGTAGTTTCAGTAGCCTTTAGCATTGGGCATGGAGTCATCTGGTCTGTGCAACTGTTCTTCAGCAAACCTATAGTCTGACTGTAGCTTGCATGTAACCTGTCTGTGACCTGTCCTACTTATTCATGAAATCAACATCTGAAAACGATCTCATTTGCTCGGATGGCCAGCTTATTCCTCTACCTACTCCTACACTAACCAGCTCTGCCATTTGATAAGTGAATGCTGATTTCCATAGTAGCCATCCAAGCAATTTGAACACTGAAGAAATCTTGTCTTTATTACTGATCAGCAAATGATGTTGAACATGCAACCACAGTGAAAAGGAGCTTTTCAGGAAATCATACTTACTCAGAAACACTGGCAAGCTAAGAAAATCTGAAATTTTTAGGTTCTTTGAAAAGTATAGATCCATGAAAACTGCTACTGGATCCTTGAAAAGAAAATAAGAAACATGCTTCTCCTCGGGAAATAGATGCATGTCCATGGTAACATCTTGCTTAGCCATATAAGAGGACTGATCATCTTCTTGTCCTTTTGACATCAATGATTGATCACCAATGATTGTAACTTCCTCTTCAGACAAATGTACAAAAGATGATGATAGAACATGTTTTACGTCATATGAATTTTGATCAACTGAAAACATGTAGTTGCCTATATAATTATCAGTTACCATAGGCTCTTCTTGATTTGCAAACTGGTCATGAAATTCAAACTCATGCCTGACTCTGGAATACTCTACACATACTAAAAAATCTGATTCTGAATCTGAAATATACTCACCCTCAGGTTGTTGATCCACATCTGCTTCAAGCTTACTGTTTTCTTTAGAATAGTCCTCAGCGGATGATGACAGAGCAATGTTTAAATGATAAGGATTATGATCAGGAAGGAACATGTAGTTTTCAATGCAATCATTGGTTAACATAGGCTCATTCTGATTTACAAACTGATCATAAACTTCATAGTCATACCTATCTTTGGAATACTCTACACATACTAAAGAATCTGATTCTAAATCTGAAATGTACTCACCTTCAGGTTGTTGTCCCTTATCTGTTTCATACTTACTATTTTCTTCAGAACAATCCTCAGCGGATGATGATAGAGCACCGTCTCTGGAGTACTCTAAAACTGTTGGAAAATTCAGATTCGAATCTATAAAGAGATTACATACCCACTGTTGTTCTAAAATTGTTTCAAGCTCATAACTCTCATGCTCAAAATCTGAAGTATACTGACATTCTTCTTGCTCACGCACTTACAAATTTTCCAAGAAATATCGATTTCGGATCCTTCAGGAAAGATGAATGTTTTCCTCGACTTCTTGAGCATCTTCAAACAACTGGGTCAGGGATGAAGACTTCCGTTCTAGCAGAAGAAGGACAAGATCTGAATGAAGACCCATGCCATAATATATCATGGAAGTTGTCTCTGTAGGCTTGACCTCCAAAGGCATGTCATGATAAGCACGGTAAAACCTTCTGTTGAAAATAGGTAGGGCTTCATCCTGCTCTCATTTCAAAGCATAGAAATCAACAAGATAGGAATCTAAAGATTCATACTTGCCCCAATACTTCAGGAAAACATTAGAGAATTCGGTCCAAGAGACAATTGAATCAACTCTCAGACTTTTAAACCATGCAGTAGTATCTTTGATCAGAGACTTTTAAAACATTCTCATGATCACATCTTCATGTGCAATTGAAAAATGATCAGCAAAATCCAAAAAGGATTCCACGTGTCTCTCGGCTGAAGCTTGATTCTCTTCGGAAAAACAAGGAAGATATCCATAACAGTCAAGAGGATAATAATGAAGGGGATGGGGCAATTTTAAAGGCCTAAACATTTTCATCCTAATCTTGGCTTGAAAGGAAGTGGGCTGCTCATAAGGGATACAGTGTTGATGAAAAGGTTCAGCAGTAGTAACAGCAGGTACTGAAGTTTGTGTATACTTGGAGTCAATTTCAATTTCGACAAAGTCAGAAAAGTGATCAAATGCAAGAGGAATTGGAATACAGGACTCATTTTTAAGAGCAAGTTGTGATGAGGATATCAAATCAACATCTATAGCACAGGGTTGTGGAGTCTCTGTTTCTTCTAAAGATGGATAGATGAAAATGGGATGGTAGTCTTATGAATATACAAAACAGAAAATGATTCTCTTTACATATAAAGGGAATAACATGAAAGAGTTAATAAAAAACAACAATAATTCATGAAGCAGACTGATAAACTGATATCTGGATTTAAAGTGCAGCCTCTTCATCTCTTGTTAAATGGATCCTCCCAGTGGAGTCTTATTCAAGCTTAAATGGATAAGGGAAAGAACAAGCTTTTGCAAATATGCCGTAACAGCTGGATTAGATTTCCTCACCTTTCAAAAATGGTCTTTTAGGACACTCTTTTCAACAAGCAAACTAGTATGGATATAGATATTTTTCTCTGTCTGTGAAGGATGGAAAAAGAGGAACAGTTCTCTCCTAAGGACAACTTGTAAGACTTCTTTCCTTGGGTTATATACAATGTCGAACTCAGAAATCTTGTAATTTCAGAAACCAACGGAGGCTGTCACCCTTCAGGTTTTCTGTTTCAATTTCAGATTTATGAAAACATGAAGATTTATAAAAATAGGCTTAACATAAGATGGTCTAGATAAAAATAAGAAACAGTACCTCTTGAAATCCATGAGGTAGATAATCTGCAGATCTGAAAATCTGTTACTATAAGGATCGTCTCCCTCTGATGATCTTTTCTGGATCTGTCACAGGTCTTCAATGGAGTCGCCACTGAATTCGTTCTTCATGGAGTCACCAGATAGATGATTACAACCAAAAGATGTCAAGGCTTTGTCTATCATCAAAGCTGGATCTATGTCGTCTCCTAGGGAAGCTGAGCTTCAATCTCCTCTCCCCGGCAACGACACCATTTTGTTATCACTCCAAGAAACCCTTTGTGGTTGTAGACCAAAGGTGCTTGGTAACTTCAAGTAAAAATGCTTTTTTATTTTGTGTAAATGGATCAGTGGGATAACTCAATTCAAACATGGTACTCAGACAGTCAAGATGATAAACAAAATGAACCAGTGCTCTCATGGATTGATAATCAGTAGATAACTTTAAGTGGGCGAAAAACAGATTGCTCATAAACCAGTACACATGTAGGGTCTAATAAACAACGAAGAAGGTGTTTACTAAGCTATGATCCAAACAATGAGATAACAGTCATTCAAGGCATGACAACTTAAGAAAAAATACAGAAAGAAGGTGGAAAACTGATATCAAAAGAGAAAGAAAACTGTGATTTAGTATTAGCATCAATGGGCCTGTTACATATGACATTCCTGTATCCAAAAACTGACCCCCTCATTCATCTTCCTTCTTTAGCTTTATAGCTTAACAATTCAGTTATTAGATCCTAAAACTATGGATCTGAATTTCCAGAAATAGTAAACAAACAGTATTTACAAAGAAATAGGAATAGATCCTCAAATAAGGTAAATCTTTATCTGTTGGCCCTCAAAATGTGGTCGAAATCCGATGATGTGTAGCTCAGGCTCCCAAGGCTCTATGAAATTTGAATTATGTGATGTGGCTCCCAAAACCCTAAAATTCTGCCTCTTTTAAAGATGGTAAATGAAATTTGTACACCTTTTCTTCTCTTCATTTTCCAAAAGTGGTTGATTAGATAGATTTGATAATTCATTAATAAAGCCTTAGAAGAGGTTTCAATTCATTCTCATGAAAAAATTTACGATCTGGGAAAAAACCGTAACATTCTAGCTGTGACAGGCTTTCAACAGCTTATTTACCAAAAAATTCTCTCCTAAGCTGCTGAAAGGCGACACTTTCAACAGCTAACTAGCAAAATTTTCGGCGAATTAGGTGGTGAAAAGAGAAGATTTTCAAAATCAAATTTCTTGGTCATAGAAAATCCATTTTTCATGCCTGAATAGTTGATCGACATCTAGAGAATCTAAGCTTTCCAATTGTGTTTTCAAATCTTCATTTGGAGCTAGAGAAGTGGTTGAAAAGTGCCCTGCAAATTTAAGCATCATTCTTTCCATTTGCAATTCAAAACCCCAAACGGTTCTGCACACCAAACACTGTGATATGCTATTGGGCCGAGGTCTTGCGCTGTTGAAAGAACTCGAGAGTCGGCTCTATTTTTTAACATTTGAAACTTTAACAAACCTTCGTGAACAATGTGTGATATGGAAGCAATGATCTGATTTGATGTTGTCAGCCTGGTAGTACAGCCTCTGTTCCTGAGTTGCCGAATTCGAAATTACCATTTCCGGCACCATGAGTGTGCAGCATGCATCACTGAATAAGATCTGCATCGTAATCCTATTTTGATGTGCAAAACTGAGTCTCCATCATTACCCACTTTCATCATCGCATGATTTGGATTTGCATGACGTGGGATGATTGTATCATCATTTGCTTTTAGAAACGTGGATAACATGCACGTGATTCCTGCTTTCTCCAACCAACGACCCGTGGAAAATGCCCCTTAGTTGTTGATACTTACCGCTTTCACCAGCTAACACTCATCTTTTAAACACATGTTAGCTGTTGAAATCATTTTATGAAAATTTCAAAGAGAAGACCTTTATGGGTCATCTTATTTCTAAGACAAAATTAAAAACCTAAGTCTTGCAGCTAGAAAAACTCAAAATCAATTTGAGAAAACTACCAATAGCCATGCTATCCCCCACAAAATGTGACCATAGGGACGGGTTCATTTTGGGAGCTAACAGATATGTTTGGTTCTATCATGGAATTTAGGATTTTTGGCCAATTGTATTGCAGAAGTATTGTCAACAAAGAGAGGCGTTGAAGTCATTTGTTTCTCCTGCAAGTCTTCAAGAATTTTCCGAAGCCAAATGATTTCTTTTGTGGCTTGAGCTGTTGCAACGTATTCGGCTTCAGTTGTAGAATCAGCAGGAGATGATTGCTTTCGTGATCTCCAAGTGATGATTGTTGATCCAAGATTCATC
>JASDQU010687446.1:0-20291 GCA_032191745.1 Picea mariana
AGAGCATCGTAGCAGAGCGAGGATCAACAGAGATAAGGAGAGCTTTCACAAGTAAGTATATCATCCTTCTTTTCTTGACCATTCAACACTTTAGAACTAGGGAAAGAGTAGTATTCTGTCACGGTTTGTTCCAGATCCGGGTGGATCTGTGGAGATTGGTCTGTGTCCGCACTCACGAATTTATCCTTGAACAATCCACTAGCTGCAACAATTGGTGGGTCCCATCCCACACCCTTTTCCTCTTGGCATGCAACATTCCCATGCACTTGATCGAACAACAAAGGATAGGGTAGATCAATAATTGATAGTGATATCAGAGCTTAAGATGGAGGGAGGTTAATGGAACAAAAAATCTCTGATACCACCAAACCACTTTATGTATATGTGTCAATCTCTCATTCAAATAAGATAATATTGGAACTTTTCTAAACCACCAACAAATAGCTTTGATATTGCTTATGGTTTTTGAGTTCGCCACCCTGTCAGTCATGGCCCCTATGTCACCCCTCGAGCCTACCACTCTGCATGACAGACCCCCGAGCTTGCCACTATGGCCTACCACCGCACCACCATAGACCTATCATCGTTTCCATCCACATCACCTGACATGTGGCCTCCATATCACCATGTACGAAAAACTCCCAAATTTCCCCAAAAAATAAAAAATGTCTATTTTCAAGAAATGTTCTTCTGCCACTCGAGTTGTTATGACCCAAAGGGGGAATATATAGGGTTAAATGTATATGATATGACCCCAAGGGGAGAAATATATGGGGCTAAATGTACATGTAATGTGTAAATATATATGTAATAGGGTCGACCTAATAGTAAAGGGGCCTCATGTGTAGGTGTGAATACGTATATAGAGAGATCATGTATTCATTATGGTAAACTGGTGAATTGTGATGTATGAATGTATTTTGTTATTTGTAGGAGGTTCTCTTATTCTTTAAGGATTTATTTTGTAACTTATCAATCTTGGAGTCGTGCTCCATGCTCACATTGTTGTACATGGTGTGTACTTATGGTTTACTCTGATATTTTAAGCAGTTGGTTCATAACATTTGGTATCAGAGCATCGATCCTAGTGTTTTTATTCTCCAAGAAAGTCATCGTAGCATTTTCACTGTAACTTTTTTCTGGGATAATTCATACAACAAAACTTGGAGGTTATTTATAAGACATATGAAGGTATCTCTGGTGCAAATGTCAGCTTCTGGGTCATTATACTTTCGGATTTTTAGTAGTCCTATAACTAGTCTCAAACAGGTGTTTCGGGTAAAACAAACATATCTTCTTTAGAGAGGATCCAAATTAAGTGAGACCAATTGCATTGGAAAAAGGACAGTCCATAGTTTTTATAGTACAACTTTTATAATCTTTTAGTAAATATTGGACATGTGGCATTATGTACAAGTTCTCTCTTCCGAAAAGGCCAAAAATCAGCAAGGTTTGGGAAAGTTACCATAATTTTCACATGGCATATCCAATTTCAGTCAAACTTGTGGCATTGCAAAGAAGACAATTCAAAATACTACATGCTGAAATTTCATACTCAGAAGAGCCGAATTTCATAAATATGTCAAAAGGATGGTCGATCAGAAGGACAAAATCCAAACTAGGGTTTCAAAGGTATTTTCACTTAAAACTATCATAACTTTTGATTGGGATGTCCGATTGAGTTGATTCAAAATCCATTGGAAAGAGAAAACATAGATTATTACAATGGAACAAGTATTATAACTATCTGAGATCATTATACTGAATATTCTAACGTTGGAAGTTGATGATTTTGGTTAGACCTCAATTAAGCATCAATGACAATGCCTAAGTTTAGTGGAGATGGAGATAAAGATGAAATCATTCCAATGGAATGGTTGAGTTTTTTAAAAGAATATGATAGGATTCCTTCAACAACAAAAAAAAAAAATTGGGTGAAGCTCGGAAGTGTCAGATGAGTATTGATAAGGATACTAGATGGAACTACACATGGGAAGCATTTGAAAAATCTTCTCAAATAAATGGATCAATGATAAAAAAAAATGGAGGAGATGCATAAAATTCAAGATGAGCTAAAAGAAGCAAAGGAGGAGATCAAGAAAAAGGGTGATGAACTATCTAAGATACAAGACCTTAATTAAACACTCAATGAGGAGGTTAAAAAATTAAAACAAGGAAATAGTAGCAAAGGGAAGTGGGAAAAGGATGAATCAAAGGAAGAATTGAAAAATAAAGATGAAGAAATATGTAGATTACGAAACCATAATAAAAAACTATTGGATGGGGTTAAGAGATTGAAAGAACAAAAGTAGCATTGTCAAAATCAAGAAAAAGAAGGATATTAGATGAAGAAACTACCAAAAGACTTGAAGAGGAAATTTACAAGAAGGTTGAGGAATCCATGACTACAGATCAGGTAAAATCATAAATGCAATCTAGAATCGAAGAAGGACGTCAGAGTTTGATCAATGGGGTGACATTGGAGCTTCAAAAGGAGAAAGAAGAAAATATTCAAGAAGGTCACCAGAAGATGCTTGAAGAAGTTGGACTTCATCTAGAGGATATACATGCCAAATATGATGGTATTATCTCCAAGGCTAGAGTAATCAAAGACCAAGCAATGAGGATAGAGGATGTCATTGTCTTTGAAAAGAAGATAGATGAAATGCATGTGCAAAGTGAAGGAAAACCATCAAATGTAAAACCATATCAACACCCTCATTATCAGGAAAGATTTCAAGGAAGACAAGAAGATCAATATTAGCATTATCAAGGAAGAAGATGGAATACTCATCAATATTCATGGAATATGGCATTACAAAACCATTATTCAACACGATATTATCAGAGACCAACATCTACTACAAATTGGAGAAGCTTCAACAATAATATATGGAATCAAAGGAAAGAAAACTATGCAAAAACTAGTCGCCAAGGATTACGACCGAAAATAATTGATTTTGGATGGATGGATGGATCATCATCAATGGAAAGAAGAAAGAAGGAACATAAGAAAATCATATTACTTTACTTCATCACATGTGAAATCTTTAATTGCAAATCTTTGAGGACAAAGCTTTTTGAAAGAGGGTATTATGTTATGACCCAAAGGGGGGAATATATAGGATTAAATGTATATGATATGAACCCAAGGGGGGGCATGTACGAGGATAAATGTACATGTAATGTGTAAATATATATGTAATAGGGTTGACATAATAGTAAAGGGGCCTCATGTGTAGGTGTGAATAGGTATATATAGAGATCATGTATTCATTATTGTAGATAGGTGAATTGTGATGTATGAATGAATTTGGTTATTTGGAGGAGATTTTCCTATTCTTTAAGGAGTTATTGTGTAACTTATCTATCTTTGAGTTGTGTTCCATGCCCACATTGTTGTACATGGTGTGTACTTTTGGTTTTAAGCATTTGGTTCATAACACGAGCACCCTCCAGCTCATCCTTTGTGAAAATAATAATTTCCAACTTGTGTGTTAGCCCAAGCGTTGCAGCCTCGCTCTGATACCAATATGTAGCACAACTATTACCTGGGTAACTCAAAATTCACGTTGTTGATGGATTTAAAACTTATAATACCATTAAAAATAAAAACAAGAAGCATGATGTAGGCACATGCAACAATCAAGATCCATATCTATGTCTATAAAGAAAATTCTCTCATGACATGCACGACATTTTTTTTTAAGTAAGAGTTTTGTATTACCTTTGAAAGACTGTAAATACTGAAAATATAGAGAGAACTGTCATGCTAGAGTTTGTGCCGGTCTGAATCACCCATCTGGGAAACCAATCCGATCGACACTTGAAAATATGTTTGAAAAACTAAAAAGTGTTGTGCTAAAAAGACAAAAATAGACTGTTTATACAAGGTGCCACGTAAATCCTGGTAACCTTCTACATGTAACTTAGGCAAAAAAAAACCAGCATGCGTAATTTACTAAAGTCCAAAACATTAAGACGAGGGTGGAGACTTGAGCCCGATGTTGCCTTCACGCGCTTGGTCTACCTGATCCATTGTCATCAAAGGAGCAACAACTGTTGCATGCACACTCGCCCAGATCTGTCTCTGTCCCAGGCATGTTCTCTGCCTCATGTGGGTCGTGTATCATTGTACCAAGTACTTGAATTGAGCCGAGGAGGGTTGTCAGTAGGAGTTCCAACCTTTCCTAGCATCTATCCATGTTTTCCAATCTGAAGTGGAGGTCATCTATGTCCCTGCGAGCATCGAAGAAAATACCCTGAAGGTCGTCCCAGGATGCCAAGAGGCGTGTCCAAACATCATTGCTTGCATAGTCTTGTGGAAAGGGAGGGGAGGGGGGAGGTTCCGCTATGGGGGTGGAGGGAGGGGGAGGTGGCAGTGGAGGGGTAGAAGGCTCAGGAGGAGGACATAAGAGTAGGTAGAGGGTTGGGGGCAAAGCCTAATGAATTTTCATCCTGGTCGAACCATTCAAGACAAAAATCCCATGGTCAGGAGAGAAGGGGAAGATCTCGCTGGACAGGAGGAGAGTAAGACAAAGACAAGGTGGTGGAGCTTGAAAGCGGGGGGTCCAATGGGGGCGGCCAGATGGCCATGCGGAAGTAAGGTTGGTAACATTGGGTGCCTCTCTTTGACTTCCCTCACTACCTAGGCATTGCCAGGAGAAGGAGGAGGATGGTGGGAGTAGTAAAGGTCTAAACAATGGAGCTAAAACAAAGAATGGAGTCGAGCAAAATAAGAGTGTCTGGGTAGCTGGCTGAGGATATTGACAAGGAAATGAGCCTCCATGCAATCTCCTAGGGTATTAAATCATACCAACGTAGGAGTAGAAGGACAGGCCAGAAGTTCATCACCATGGCAGAGCTAATGGGGTTGGCACACTGGAGAGGGGCAATCATTAGCGCAGAGGAGTAAATGGGATGTGAGGTCGAGGGATCAGTCATTTAAGGAGAAGGGTGGCGTCGGGAGGGAGTCACATGGCCCCTCCATTGTGGGAGCGTGTCGAGCGTCCTCGTGTGTAGTGTTGGGCGCTCCACCTGTCCGTTGGGATGCGTGGACTTCTAACACCCCATCCGGGGGCATGACATGCACAACATTAACATTAAAAAAAACATGGTATAAGCACAACACAGAGATAATTACGCAGCAGAAATATAATTTGCAAGAAACAAAGAACCTATCTTTAAAGAATAGCTTCACCAAATGGCAACAAATGTTGGATGTTCCACCCAACCTTAGGCTCTTTTGCACATAAACTCTCTACAACAGGCCACCCTCGAGCTGAGGCTATGAATCCATAAGAACGAGTGTCTAGGTCAACTCTAAAACACACACACTAGTCAGATATCAAGTTCTCACAGTTTTCTCAACCACACAACAATCCCATCTTACCAACTTTATTTAACCTTAACCTGCACAACCTAAAGAAATGAACCTCCTTCTCTACAATGCAGTCCCTTAGGCTATTCCATGTCTTTCTAAGGCTTCAGTGCTACTGGCCAAGAAATATCAATGTTGGAAGCTCCAAGGATTATTAGTTGTGGACAATCCTCACTCAACTGTCATCATTCCCATTCACACATGCATTAATTTTCTTGTTGTAATAACCAATAGTTACTTATAGCCAACTAGCAATGGCTCTCTACCTCCAACATTTTGTTCCCATGCCCAAAAACAAGATCCATAATGAACAAGAATCAATGAGGAACAATGATTGACGAACCCCCCAACAACGAAAATCATGGTTTATATAATCACATGCAATAATGCACCATGTGGCTTTCCCCAAAAGCCCATGTAGCCATGTTTCCCAACTAATTCCAAAATAGGTGAATAAAATATAATAAATTGGCTTACCCCCTTTCGACCCCTCTATCATGGAATCATATAACTCTGTCCTTATCTATATTCCAGATAGTGATGCATTATTATTATTATTCAAAGTATTACATTGCTAGGCTTTCCTACCTTTCAACTTTACAGGCACTATGACCATTCATCAAATAAACAAAAAATACATTATTAATTCGGGGACTCAAAACTAGGGTATTACAAGCACCTATTGGCATGGAATTATCCAAATGCCCAACAACATCGACAACCGCTAGTTGAACTAAACCCTTAGGATTTACTATAATTTATGCGCGAGTTTATTAGTTTTGTTACAATAACAAGTAAAATAACTGGAGAAATTAGCAAATGAAAGAGAATAATGAATGGTGCATTGACCTCTTTCGTTTCTTGTTCTAGTTTGATTACTTGCATAAAATTAAAAGCTAAAAATGAATGCATACAACCTAGCTAACCCTATTTTGAACCCATTTAAAACCTTCCCACAACAAGCATTAGATACATGTCATGTTGTGGTCTAGTTGCAACTTCAACTAGTTGTTGTGATAATTAGCCAAGTTTGAACCCTAACAAGCATGCTCCCTCCCTATGTGGGCTTTGTCAAATGTGGCTATTGATATTGATGTATCCTTCAAGTAATTGTTGAGATTACAAAATGTGTCATGCTTTTCTCAAGTGCAAGAGGGTGGGACAAGTTATTTTTGGTCTTATTGTCCTATTGTGCTCTCAACAACCCCCCTAAGTTTTGAGCAAAACTCAAGGCCCCCTCCTTCCTTTTGGATTTATATCAATCTTATCTCATCGTTTCCTTGCAACCTACTTTCTTTCAATTCTTTTGAAATGAAAAGTTAGATGAGCCCCCATGTTTCAATCTCTTGATTATGACTCAATTTCATTCATTTTGACTTGAGCTAATGTTTTCCTTTAATAGGTTTTCATCTCGCTTACATTTTGAATTTTGTTCTGATTTCCAATTTGGGCCCATTCTTCTTACCTTCGAACTTGCCTTCCCCCAGATCTTCAAATCGAGATTGACTTCAAAATAAGGACCTTACCTTACCTCCCTTCACTGAACCTTGTCCTGATTTTGATATCAGGGTTCAATCTTCAAACTTTTGGTTTTTGTTTGAATTTTTTTTTTTTTTACCTCCTCTTTGAACTTTAGGCCAAACCATTTTTCAATACCAATTCTTCAATCAATCTGATTTCTGAATCGAGCCTTCCCATCACCAAAGCTCTTTAAATCTTGACCCAATTTGGCAATCAAGCCCAATCTCCAAATCAAGCCTTCCCCGCCAAACATTAGTGAGAATGTGTCCCAATTTTCAAATTGGCCTCCCTTGCCACCAACCTTTNTTGTTTACTTCTTTGATCATTTTTTAGCCTGCATACATAAGTCTTGCTCCTAAACTAGAAGTCTCGATTTCAAAAAATCTTTAGAGTTTGATTGTAATCAATCCTATTTCAAAATCGAAACTCCTTTTCACTAAATGCTCACAACTCATCCTATTTTCCTAATCATTCCAATCATAAAATTGGGCCTCCTCTTCACAAGCTTTGTTCAAACAATGATTTTTTTGGCCCAATTTCATAATCAATCCCGATTACAAAAAATTGGGCCTCCTCTTCACAAGCTTTGTTCGAACTATTATTTTCTTAGGCCCGATTATGAAAATTTGGGCCTCCTCTTCACAAGCCTTTTTTAAACTATGATTATTTTGGCCCCAATTTCATAATTAGCCCCAATTACCAAAAATTGGGCCTCCTCTTTAGAAGCTTTGTTCAAACTATGATTCTTTTGACCCCAATTTCATAATCAACCCCGATTACCAAATATGGGCCTCTCGAATTAAATGCTGGTGAGAAGGGGTCTCGATTCTCAAATTAGGTTGTTGTTTCAAACTCTTTACACTCGATTTTTTTTTAAGGTTTGAATCCAATACCTTAAGCAAGGCATGATTATGTATTAATGACCTGAACAACCACCTTTTTGAATTTTAGTAATAACAATGATTTTTGAAATATGAATTAAAATTCAAATGTAAGATGTGTCATGGTTTGATTAGTATATATGTTGAATCAGTGGGTTGTTTCCCTTAGTAATGTCCAAGCCCACATAAGAATGTAGAAACATTACAGTTCAAACATTTAGGAGCATTTTTCATCATAATTTTTTGTATCAATCATCCTACATACAAGTTATTTTTTCCAGTTTGAATTTGTATTGGGAGTTCACATTAAAAAGTTGAGCTAATTTCCCCACTACAATAGTATGCACCTCAAGTCGAGGTTGATATTCTCAAACCTTGAAAGCTTGCTTAATTCAAATAGTTAAATGGGACCTGCCAATTCAATTAATTTGATTTGGAAGTTAACCCTGTGTGCCCTATTTTTGCTTTTCTAACATGCATGAATTCCTATATGGCTTTCAAGGAACATTGAAAGAGAAAGAGACGTCCTCGAGAGAGACCAGTTGCAAGTCAACCTAAAGAGCTACTTGAAATACTTGAAGATCCTAAATATCACCAATAAGGATGAACACAACCATAATAGTAGAAGAAGAAAAAGTGAGGAAGAAAACCTATGAAAATGTTGAAGCTAAAAGAAAGAGGTTGGGATCAAAGAAAAAAGGTTAGATGAGAAGGAGAATAACATGTTAAATATTATAAACCCAACAGTTATCAAACTTCAGAGTTCATTGGCAATGCCTTTGGGGTACAAAATGAATTGAATGTTATGTAGTGAGAATTTTATAATAGAGTACAATATTTATAATCACAAGGGCAAGATATAATAGAGATCATGAAATCTGTCCAAGCATGGGAACTTGAGTAACAACAAGCTCAGTTGCAATTTGACTGAGTGAAAGATCAATAACTTTCACTAGAATAAGTTCCTCTTGAAGTTCACGTTTTCACTTTAGAGGCCCTAGAAGAAATGGAGTTGGTCTGAAATATTGGAATCAACCAATTCATTATTCCCTCTAGGGTATTACATGCTAAGTCAATGACTCTACTATGATGTGGTAGCTTGTAGAGAATCTGGCAAACAATTGTCACTTCCCTCCTTTTGGACCTAGAAATAATTTATTTCCACAAGCATAGGTGTCTAAATATTTGGAAAGTTATATTAGCAATAGTAGGAAAGATATAAGATATCTCCTTGAGGTTAATGAAGCAACCATCTGAAAGTTTATTGAAGCTCCTACTAGGCACATGACACCAATCAAGAATATATTACCTAAAATGGAGAAATGGGAGAAAACAATAAGGCAAAGTATTTCATCATACAGAGCCTTCCCTACGCAACATACTTTTCCTCGTGGGGATGCACTCAATCGATGTTTTGAGGCATTGGTGGTCTTTATAACAAGATGGAGAAGAGAGAAGGAAGGAGCTTCTTTGAGCCAAGTAAAGTGTTATCCTAGAGAAGAGGATTTGAACAACTATAAAGGAAATTTGAAAAACCAAGCAAAGGGTTAGAAGAATCCAAGGGAGTCAAATCCTCATATGAACAAAGAGGACAGAGTGATGGGGGATATCAATAGGAAAGAAGGGGAAATCATTAGTCGACCAGGTGTATCAAACCCAACAATCTTTCCTCCTTCTTCTTTTTCTATAAATAAGATGAATTCGAGTGAGAAGGGAATTTTTACTTCTATAATTTTGAAAACTCTTTTATAAAATTAGTGAATGAGAAGTCAATATTGGCTAAGCTATTGTGGAGACAAACTTCAATTCTGAAGCTTATGATGTGTAGAACTTCTTCTACTAGTTTATTGAGTTTTGGGATGGTGTAAGAATTTGCTTTTACAACGTATGTTTTTCTCATGTATGAGAAATTTGTCTTATTTTATTTATCTCATGAACTATTTGTCTAAATCCATAAGCATAGTACTATAGTCTTTTGTTCATTTTCATACTTCTCTATTTGCAACTCGTTGTTTAGATTTATGCTTTTATTTCCCTAGTAACTTTCTTTTGCTAAAGATATAAAATAGTGATATATTTGGCGCTATGTTTATCTTCTTAGTTTTGCTAAGTTACCTTGGGAATTATTATGCATTTTACATATTAGCATAGTTACATTTCATCTATTACATCATAGAAAAACCTAATCAGTGGATCAGGTTGCAAATGGTAAACCCCTCAAAACTAGTAAAAGGTTGTTGGGCCATAATTCAAATTAGTTCCCTATTCCAAACAATGTAAGGTCTAATTGGGACCTTTCATTGGGGAGAATCCCTACTAATTGTACAAGACCATCCAAGCTTGTTAACAGTTTTGGCATTAGAAGAAGGGTCATCACTGTATGGTTGATAGAAAAATCTGCATAGTAGTTTCTCATAACATAATTCATAGTCTTTTTGGTACCTATCATAACCCGAAAAAAGTTTTTGAAGATACGATTGTCAATTTCGAGAATCCTAGTTTCATAGAACCTGAACCATTGTTTGTTGTTCCTAATTAAGAAGTTAACAAGTTTTGTTGACTTACCTAGGCATTTGCTAAGAAAATTAGTAAACTTCACATTGATCCCTTACTCCCTATATGAAAAAAAACTAATAAGAAGGTTGTTCATATTGATATAGAGACCATTGTAGAAATTGTAGAAGGCTTAATCGATCTTACACTTGATGAAATTCCATGAATTTTGAACACAATCTCACCAACTCCTCTGGTTTCATCCTCTTATTCCTCAAGTTCTTCAAGCCCCAATTTTGACTCATATTTTTCCAGAAAAGCCTACAAAATTGCCAGAAAACTCATTGCTACCCAAGTGGAAAAAACCAACATCAGTTGCCTACTTGGAGAGCCTAAGATGCCCTTAATTTGGCAGGACTGCTTCATGATGTTCCCAAATATCCATAATGTATCCTCCTAAAATTTGGTCCAGATAAATCAGCCTCACTAGAAGAATACATAAAAATCTTTTATTTGGTTATTCAATTATTGAATGTGGAAATGAAGATGTGGCGTGCAAATGCTTTCCTTATACTTTAGAGAACAAAGATTCTAAGTGGTATTGCAATCAACCTATAGGATCCATTACTAATTGGAATGATTTCAAAAAAGCATTCAATGGTAAGTTTGGTGAAGAATTTACTTCAATTGCACTCTTGAAAGAACTAATAGCAATTAAGATGGATAAGAAAGAACAATTAAAAAAAATGTCCAATGTTTCACCATCGTTCTAAATAAATTATTGGAAAATCATGCCCAAGTGAAGAAGTGGTAGTTGAATATTATACTTTTGCTTTGCATACTTCTATTGGCATGTTTGTTAAGAGAGCTAGTCAAAATATTTTACCTAAATTTTTTGAAGAAACCGAGAATGGGGAGAAAAGAAATGTTGAGCTTGGTAGGAAATTCATGAAACAAAGATGCTAAAACCACTCATAAGAAATTCATTGTTTTGCCCAAACTACCCTTGAAAACAAATATTCAGTTTCATTGTAAATCCCCACGAACATGGAGAACATGTTACACCTGGTCAAGAAATTATCAAATGAGATTGTGGATTTGAAAAATAACTTTGGAGAAGGCACCTCTAACCCAAGAACTTTTAGATTGTTTTACATGAAAGCTATCACTTCTCCAGAGCCATCCAAAATTCCAAATTTTAACTTGAACTTAGAGGATGTAGGGGTGGACAATTACTACACTTATCATCATGCAAATTGTTCTGAAAAGACATGTCCACAATCACTGTATTTTATGACTTTAGTGGAGAATAAGTTCTTGGATCAACAAAAATAGACCAAAATACCCATTCAAGAAGTTGAAACTGAGGAAATTGTGAGAGGAAGAAGAAATAGAAGAGGCAACAATGTTTTTACAACACATGTCACTTGGTCTTCAAGAGGATGAGGAACAAATGGTGGAAGAAATCTAGGCTACCCAAACTATACAGAGAGATTACAACTTAAGAAGTGAGGGGCATGTTCATTTAGATACTTCTACATCACAACCTACCATAAATCCTAAGAAAAATGTAGTTCTTTCCTCACGCAAGAAAATGATAGTAACAAACATACCTTGGATGAACATGGATTATAATGTGATCTAGGATATGGAGCAAACAAAAGAAAATGTTTCAATTTTTTACATCTGCAATATTCCTCAACAAAGAGATCTTATTTCTCAAACTTTTAAGACATCTCCATATGTACCTCAAAAGACAATGGCAAATTTTGAAGCAAAACACAACCTTTCTTTGGTAAAACCAAACTCTAAGACAAAACAAAAAGTTGTTATGAATGGTGTTATAATTGGTAATCAATCCAAGTCTCAAACCCCACTCTTTATGCTAACCTTTGAAATTTTCAACCACAATGCACATAACTGTTTGGTTGATTCAAGAGCATCCTCAAATGTAATTCCTTTCTTGGTATGCAACAAGATAAATGCTACTCCAACCAAGTGTGCAACTCAAAATATTCAACTAAACAAGTTAGATGTTAAAGTTATTGGGGAGCTTAAAAATGTTTTGGTAAGGGTAACTTCTAACCCAAATCATACTAGATTATAGACATTATTGTTGTTGATATTCCTAAATATTATGGTCTTTAGCTTAGCAAGGATTAGTCTTAGAATTTTCAAGGATATTTTACCACATATTCGTCTCATCTATGGTTACCATGCAATGGACAACAAAACAGAATTCATGTTGAACAAGAGGCGCATATGAAGCATATAATCACATAATTGGAAGAAGCTGATGAACCGATACAATTTACACATTCAATTATGGTTGATTATTTTTCTGGAACTAAAATTGGAAATTCCATAGTAGAGGAATCACCCTTGGAATTTGACTAACAATTTGAACTTCTTTATTACACTTGGGTTGATGAAAATGATAACTATATCATAGTATACCTGGAAAGTAATATTTCAACTAACTTGAATATTGACATTTGGACTTTATTTTTTGATGGTTATAAATCAAAGGAAGGTGTGGGAGCTGGTTATATTTTGATTATTCCGCAACAAACAAAGCATGACCTTATATCATGTGTGTTTGAGTTTGAATGAACTAACAACATTAGAGTATGAGGCTTTAATTCAAGGCCTAAGAAAATCAATTGATTTAAATGTGAAATCCTTGAAAGTTTATGGTGATTCATAGATAATCATGAGGCAGGTAAAAATTTCCATTCACTACTTATTGCCTCATTTGAAAAGCTACCAGCTTGAGGTATGGGAGTCAATTGATGAATTTTATGATTTTAACATTACTTCTATTCCATGATCTAAGAATATATATGTTGATATGTCGGGCAATGGTGCTTCTAAATTGACTCCAATAAATGATGGATTTTATATCGAATTATTGTTTATCCCATTTATTATTGATAACATTATGAATTGGAGGGTGTTTTAATGATAATCAGTACATTGTTAAATTTCTAACCAACAAACATACTTCCAAATATACAATAATTGATGATGAAGAACACTTGAGCCTTGCGAAATTGCCAAGTTGGAATGAAATATGTTAAGGGTAATTACATTCAAAAGAAGGTCTTAACTTTGGAGAAGTTGTATCTTGGATCATTATGGGGAGCAAACTGCTAGGGTTTGGATCAACTGCAAGCTATGGTTTTGCAGTCGCGACCACAACAGCGGACAACATGAGTACCAAAGGGGGCGGTAACGGAACTCCCTCCTACAAGCAGGTAGTGGTGGACAAGGGGAAAGGCCCAAGAGGCATAGGTTTCAAGGCACCAATGACAAGCACCTCGAGATCATAACCGAAAAAGAGTCAGGAAAGGAACCAAGGAAAAAGCGACTGCATGGGGGAAGAAGCCAGAGAAACTCAGAATGTTGCGCAAGAAACAGCGAGCCCCAATGGGGCAGAAGGGCGCAACCCATGTAAACCTAAAAAAATAATGATACCCAAGGTGATCTTGGAGGATCCGAAAACGCAACTCTACAGGGACCAGATGAAGATGCATGCACTAATCTACAAGTTTATGGGTTTGTGGCCCACAGAAAGAACATTGTGCAACTGGATTAAATATCAATGGAATCCAAGCAGAGAAGTGGAACTCCACCTGGGCTCGAAAGGTTTCTTCACAGCAGTATTCATGAACCTGGAAGACAGGGATAAGGTTTTTGAGGGGGGGGCATACTTCCACGCCTCAACGGGACTATATATGCGGCCATGGAAGGAAAATTTCTCCCCAGAAAAAGAAACTTTAAAAAATGTACCTATCTGGCTGAGACTTTACTCCTTGTCGTTAGATTACTAACTGCCTTCCACCTTCGAGGCAATAGGGAACAAACTGGGAAAATATGTGAAGACTTCAGAAGCCACCCTAAAAGGGAGATATACATCCTATGCAAGAATCTGCATAGAGATGGATGTGTCGGGAGCACTTCCAGAAGCCATAAGTCTGGAATTCAGGGATGAGGAATGGATACAAAACATTGACTACGAGCAGATCCCCTTCAGATGCAGAAGATGTCACGAACATGGACACCTAATTAGAGAATTTCCTCTCAATAAAAAACAAGAAGCAGAAAGCACCAAACCGCATCAGGATGAGGATGGGTTTATAAAGTCGAACCACAAAAACAAAGCTAACAAGAAACAAAGTAAAACCCCAATAGGGAGCAATCTGGAGGCCAGGAATAGAATAGAAGAACGAGACATGATCAACAAAGGGGCAGAAGGAGGAAAGGAACCGACAAAAGCTAAAGAAGCCAAGGAACAAGCAACAAATGAGTCCATAGATATCCCAAGTAATAAGAAGGAACAGGAAGGTAGCGCAACTCCCATGGATGGAGAAACCAGAGATGGCAACACCCCCATGCAAGAAGCAGACGGAGACACGAAAATGACTCCAAGCGAGGTAGGTATGGAAGATCCTGATCTCAGAGACCTTGTGGAAATGGAAGGGATAGATCTCCCAAACATATTGGAGCAATGGAGAAGGCAGGGCGTAGACAATGTACCAGCGGAGCAACTAGACCGCATCCAATACATGTTCCTCCTAAGGGAGGAAGACAAATCCATAGGGCTCAAGCGCACACACGGGTAGATAGGACACCTAGGAATCAAAGCTGGCAGGGGACAACCACAACTCTCACCCAAGCAAACGAGAAGGAAAAAAGGCAGGAAATCAAACAGTGTAGCCCTACAGGAACTCGGAGCTCTATTGATAAACTCAGGTAAGATCAAGAAGCTCTTTCCCAACTCCCCCCCACATGTTTAAATCAAGATTATAACATGGAATATAAGAGGCCTAAAATGCCCATGAAAGCAGAGAATCCTTAAAAGTAGACTTAGGAAGGACCAACCGGACCTCTGTTTCATCCAAGAGACAAAATGCACTACAGACAAAATGCAAACAATCAACAAAAAACAATGGAGCAAGTACAAGATGATGGTTGTCGAAGGACAACATATGGTAGGAGGTATTCTCACTTTGTGGAACCCACAAGTGATGAACCTAATAACAGTCGAAGCCACCAGGCACACACTTTCGGTTAGCATGCAAATCATTGGAAATGTGGAGGTGATCCTATGCACCAATGTGTATGGACCCCAGATGTTAGAGGAAAAGAGGAAAATGCTTCTGGACCTAGAAGACCTAAAAACCCGATCCGCAAGGGACTTCAACATCATCATGTCACTTGCAGAGAAAAAAGGAGGCACTAGGAGATTGGATATATATGCAGAAGAATTCTCAATGTTCATAGACATAATGGAAATGGTGGACATCAAAACCAATAATGGACAATTCACTTGGAACAATAAACGGATGAATCAACATCAAGTAGCGACAAGACTAGACAGATTCTTGGTGTCAGAGTCTATCATTCTGGAGGGGTTAACCTTAGACTGCAGCATCCTTCCCTGGGGAGGGTCTGATCACTGGCCGGTCCAACTGGAAGCAAAATTCCAAACCACACCGAAGAATAGACCCTTTAGATTTGAGAAATTTTGAATCGAATACCCCACTTTCAAGGAGAACATCAAACAATGGTGGCAGGAGGAACAACCAGAGCAAGGGACAAGGATGTTCAAACTCTATAAGAAACTAAAGTACATCAAATATAAGCTCAAGGAGTGGAACAAGGAAATCTTTGGAAATATAAACCAAGAGAAAAAAAATATTGAAGACAAAATGAGAAAAATCCAGGAAATATGCAAAGTCGAAGGCTATACAGAGGATCGAAAAAAGGAAGAGATCCAGATGACTCGGGAATGGGAAGCTAGATGCCAGCAGGAATAAACTCTATGGTGACAAAAGTCCCGAATGAGATGGTTAAGGGAAGGAGAGCAAAACACCAAGTTTTTTCATAGAACAACCATTACCAGAAGAGCCCACAACAAAATCCTGAAAATTAAGGATCAGGATGGGATCGAGAGACAATCCCACAAGAAGATTGAAAACACTCTTGTAAATCACTTCCATGGGATAGCCCAGGAACCCAACAAAGACCGAATAGAGGTCATCCAAACGATAACTCAGCACATCCCCAGTCTAGTCACCAAGGAATAAAATAACAACCTAAATAAACCCATCGCCAAGGAGGAAATTGATCAAGTGATCCAGGAGATGCCCAATGGGAAAGCCCCAGGTCCAGATGGTTTCACAGTGAAATTTTTCAAAGCCTGTTGGGAAGTGGTCAAACATGATGTTTATAGGGTAGTGGAGGACTCTAGACGGTTAGCCTCCATTCTAAAAGCGCTAAATGCCATAATGATTACTCTAATTCCCAAAGAAAACGAAGCTAGGACCCCCGACCAATACATACCCATTGCTTTATGCAATGTGGTCTACAAGGTAATCTCCAAAGTTATAGCCAATAGATTGAAACCCCTCCTACCCACACTGATTTCACAAGAACAGGTGGGTTTCGTGGAAGGAAGACAAATCATGGACAATATCATCCATGCCCATGAGCTAATCCACACCCTGAAAATCTAGAGGAGAGGGGGGATGATAATACAACTTGACCTAGCAAAAGCCTATGACAAAATTAGCTGGCACTACATGGTCAAGACTCTGGAAGCCTTTGGTTTCACCCAACATTGGATCAACTGGATTGTTAGCCTTGTCTCAACGACAAGTTACTCGCTCCTAATCAATGGAGCCCCAGCCAAACCTTTCTGGCCTACGAGAGACATCAGACAAGGAGACCCGATTTCCCCCTTCCTATTCATTCTGATGATGGAAGGTCTCGGTCAAAGCGTAAAAAGCGCAACAATAGCAGGAGAAATAACCGGCATCAAACCTTTTGAAAACTGTCCTACTTCCACACACCAACAGTTTGTGGATGACACCTTACTCCATGGAATACCCACGGTCAAGGAAGCAAAAGCCTATAAAAGAATCTTAGAAGAGTTTGGGGAAGCCTCGGGTGCCGAGATCAATCACTCCAAATCTATGATCTATTTCTTCAACACCAACCCTGCAATCCAAAAAAACCTGGCAAATATTCTGGGATTTGAACGCAAAACACTCCCAACCAAGTACTTGGTCATCCCCCTGACAAACAGAGCATACAACATGGCAACTTGGGAAGGAGTGATCAACAAGTTACAGGAGAGGGTGAAAAACTGGACGTACAGATCCCTCAACATAGCGGGGAGACTCATATTGACCAAGACGGTTCTGCAAGCAATTCCAACCTATATGATGTCTGTTTTTCCTGCCCCCAAAGGGATACTACAAAAATTAAGAACCATCCAAAGGGACTTCCTATGGTGAGGAGCAGAAACAAAGAAAAAATGGGCCTTGGTGGCTTGGGAGAATGTCTGTAAACCAAAAAGCAAAGGAGGTATGGGGCTACAAGACCCACAAGTAACAAACGAAGCCTACGGGGTGAAACTCTGGTGGCGATGGGTCAAAGAAACTTTTACACCATGGGTAAACCTCTGGAAGGCCAAGTATGCCCCAGACATAAACGACCAAGACCGAATCCGCTTTAGGGGCACCAAGGAAGTATCAACCATCTGGAATCTAGCTTGGCGCAATAAAACCTGGATCCAGACACATAGCTTTTGGGAAGTGAAGAATGGTAAAACAACCAAATTCTGGGAGGATGCATGGCAACATGAACCTAGAATGGGAAAACCAGACAGGGAGGAACTCCAAGAGGACATGATCGCGCAAGGCAAAACCAAAGTCTACCACTACTGGAAACAAGAAACCAATCGCAACAGATGGAGAATCTAGGACAATCTCAGTCCACAAAATAGAGACCAGACCGCAACAATCATGAAAGAGGTAGAGGAACTGAGGAAAAGGAAACTTGCAGTCTCAGAAGAAGAGGACCAACTAAGATGGGGCCAAAAAAATGGCAGAGAATTCAACTTGAAAGAAGCCCGACATTACATCATGGACTAGGACCAATAAGATCCAGTGCAACAATGGGATAAGCTTTGGAACATCCCCCAATGGCCAAAAATCAAAATTTTCAAATGGTTAGTACTTCACAACCCAATTCTAACTTGGGAAAACCTAAGGAAAAGGGGATTCATTGGCCCGTCACGATGCCACCTCTATCAAGCTAAGGAAGAAACAACGAATCATCTCCTCGATGAATGTAACTACACAACAGATATCTGGGACTGGGTGGCGGGTATCTTTCGACGGTCCAATAGGATTCGAGGTAACATCTACGCAACCATCAATACCTGGAATGAGAATTACAGCGAAAATGAAGAGGTGAACCTATGTTGGAATCTCATTCCAGGGATGATCATATGGGCAATATGGAAAGAAAGGAACCGACGCATCTTTAGGAATGAAAGTCGGTCTGAAGGGAAACTCAAGGAAACAATAATCTCCGTGATAAGAGAAATAGTGCAGAGCCGCAACTGCCAGACAGGAAGAGCGCAACTCGCAGGCCAGGACTCCCGAGTCCTAGAAGCTTTTCACCTAAAAGATAGGTGCAACCGCACTCAAGTAAGGCAGCTACCGCAACTCCAAATAGGTGAGCGCAACTGGAATCCCCTTCCAGCAGGGTCCCTCAAGTTGAATTTCAATGGGGCAACAAAAGGAAACCCAGGTAGGACAGGAATGGGAGGGGTAATCAGTGATAGTGACGGTAACATAATTTGGCTGTACACTGGGAGTATGGGAAATTCAACCAACAATGCTGCAGAATTTAGAGCCCTGGAGAGGCCCCTCGAGATTCTAAGCTGTGAAAGGATGAAAAATACCATCGTGGAAGGTGACTCCACGTTGGTTATCAACACAGTGAAGAGACTCCAAAATGGCACCAGATTGGGAAAGATTCAGAGGCACTAGCACTTGGCACACTCTCTGCAAAAAATCCAAGAGCATCTGCAAACGATGAACACAATGGAGTTGCATTGGGTACGCAGGTCAGCGAATAGACTGGCAGACAAAATTGCTAATGGGGGGGTTAGCAAGGAAGGACCAGAGCTAGACACTACATGATGTAACATCTCGAATGGTCAGTTCAAAACAGATTGCATCCAACTAGCGACAAAGGACCGTGACGATAGCCAAAGTACGAAAGATCACATCGAGGAGGGAGGCGCAAGGCCAACTGGCGAGCACGAAGGATCCAGGCAGAATCTAACTGCCCAACACTCGACCACAAGTTACAATGCAGACTCAGACCACACAGCAGACGGGGGTACGACACCAAGGTCTTGTCAATAGGAAGAAGTACAGGGGTAGTTCGTGGGAAAGTATAGACGACAATCAGCAGGCCACAAATGATGAAGGGAAAAAGGTGGTACCATGGACTAGTATGGATACACCTTACCCAAGCATAGGTATGGGGAGTAGCACATTTGGTTGTACAACGAGTAGGCGTAAGGGCCAGCGTAGGGTTTACGGCCAGGTCATCATGATCACACATACCGAGACAGGGAAAAAGGACGAGAAGGTTCACCTCTACGGGCAGACCATGATTACTAGGACGAGCCCGCAGTTGGGAAAATCCCATAAGAGAAGAAGCACCAGGAATAGATACAGACAGGAAGAGCACAACTACAGGAGCGACCACTAAAACAAGGGTTGTGTAGATAAGAACAGGAGGAGAAACCAAGGAAAAAACTACCACAAACCAGCCAGGATGGTACGTATTATGAGAACGCATAATAACAGAATTCCCCAGGGGAAAAAACCTTCGACAAGCCCTCGAAGGATTACAAGGATGGAGCAAGCGACCAGAGATGCCAAGGGCACCTTTCATACGCTGGTCGAACCAAAAGGAACACCTCTATATATTGATTGAATAAGTGAATGCATGCCTGCCTTTTTGTCGACGAACAACAAGTTCCAAGATTAATATTTTTAGGGTTTTCAACAATACCCAAATTAATCAATTCATATTTCATGGAAGAGATGTTGATCTTGACATATTACATATCCTTGAAATCTACTATGTAGATCATATAACTTCTCCAAAGTTTTTTTTTTTTTTTTTTGTAAGGGAGTATA
>JASDQU010687446.1:26047-37747 GCA_032191745.1 Picea mariana
AGCTCTTAAATGCTGCTCGAGGGTTTGAATTTGAAGGATGCTGATTTTAGGGTTCAATTGTCAGGCATGAAGATAAAGACTGATACCCCGATGGCGAAAAAGGCAAGGGAAGGGGTGATGGAGTTTCTGTTGATGAATCATCCGCTGGATTGTCCAATCTGTGACCAAGGAGGGGAGTGCGATCTACAGGATCAGTCCATGGCTTTCGGATCGGACCGCGGGCGTTTCATCGAAACGAAGAGGTCTGTGGTGGATAAGAACCTCGGCCCTCTCGTCAAGACTGTCATGACCAGGTGTATTCAGTGTACAAGGTCTGGTATCTCAATCCCGTTCCCTGCCACTCTAGGTCAATTTGATTAAAGTTACAAATAAACCTACAGTACCCCGGATACACCCGCAAGGCAAATTTAACTGTAGTCATTCTTACAATTCTTCATTATTTTTTGATCAAGAAATGTTACTTCTTCAATCATACGGTCTCTTTTTTCTTCATTTTACTTGAAACTATTTACTTTAATATTGTTTCATGTGAAATTGAAAGTCTTTGAGGACATTTAATGTCTCGAGCATTTCAATGTTCGTAGACATTGTCCCATGGGCCAAATCCCTTTGGAACGGTTTCACAATTAGCAATTTGCATGGTTGCCAGTTCCCATTCTCAAATGCAATCATGAATTTTTGTCCGTTAACGCATGCCCTTGACTGTATCAAATTTGGGAGTTGCATATATGTCCAAGCTGGCCGGGTCACCTTTGGAGTGAGGGAGACCTACGGGCACCTGACCTAGAGATAATGAATTTCAACCCTGTCAAGTCCCGATCAATCCCTCCTTATCTAAACGATATGATACTGCCGGATCAACCCCCCATATATACTTATATAGTTGGCCTTGGGAAAACGTCCATCATTCAAGCAAAGAAAGTAGGTAGGGCTGTCTGTTTACAGGCAGGTCCAGCATGGCTTGATCTTTCTGGTCTGAATGAAGCCAAAGGAAGTCCTTGGTATGTTCCCGTTATATTATTAAGGCCCATCATGCTTGAATGAATGCCCAAAGCAATGCAAAGGGAACTGCTATTCTATGGGTGGTTGGTGTGTAGAATGTTGGCTTATCTCATCACAGAGGGAAGAGGAAGGCGGGCAATCTTGATGTTTTACTCATCTGCATGTGGTGAGAGTTCTAAATTCTCATTCACTTCATATGCTTTGTAGTGGCAGTGTTGGTAGGTTCGTTTTGTGTTACATTCTCTTCTGTCTTCCCTTTTACTTGAAACCAATTTATTTCAATTTTCAATATTGTTTCACGTTAAACTGAAAGTCTTTGAGGACATTTTGAAGTCTTTAGCTTTTCAATTTTCTTAGACTTTGTCTCATATCACTTTGGAATGGTTTCACAATTAGTAATTTGCATGGATGCCAGCTCCCATCCTCAAATAATCTTGATGTTTTACCTATTGGCAAGTTGTGATAGTTTATTAAATTCTCCTCCACTTCGTATGCTTTGTAGTGGCGGCGTTGGTAGGTTTGTTTGTGTGTTACATCTTTGGTCAAACCTTTGTTTTCCTGGCCAAAATTCGATCTTTGCATATACAACTTGCAACCCATTTATTCAATGTTGCCATCTGCCAATAGACAACCAAATTGATGTATATTTTTCTAGCCTAGGTGACTGCTGTCCTAATGTTCTCTCATAAAATAACTCAAAACAGAATTTATTTAATAGCAGAAAATCAAATTTCTGAACATTGCATCAATCACACAATAGCTGAAAAATGAATAGTGGAAGAAATAAAACACAGACATAGGGATTCCTCCTTCGGATCTGCTTTTCATTCCTTTGATCAAAGCTTACAAGGTGACTATTGCAGGCTGCTTTGAAACAGCAGTTGTACGGTCAATAAAATTACCTCAAACAACAGTGTACGACCAGCCCAGTCACCTAGTTCGTGTTTGTGTTCGAGTTCGGCGAGCTTGAAGTTCGACAAAAAATCGATAGTCAAAATTTTGGGGACAAAATTCGACATTAAGTTCGACATACTATAAAATTTGAAAAATAAAAAATATACAATAAAATTCAATACTCTCATTATGACACATATGATAGAAATGAAAATAGCATGCAAACATGATTAATCATCAAACATATATTTTAAAAACACATCATCTTGTTCAAAATCTAAAAACATGGTGGTGAAAGTTTGAAACATAACATTAAAGAGATGAACAGAGCATTAAAAAGTTTTACAAAAGTGAGCATGCAAAAAGAAAACTAGAACATGAACACAAGTTTCATTCTTGATGTTCCTGTGCCCTACTTGTTACATCAAAAAGCTCTTTGTCATCAAGAGCACTAGGGGTAGTAAAACCACTAGAAGCATGATCACCACTGAATCCATGACTAACTCTCTATCACTCTCAATGTCAAGATCATCTACATCTCCTCATGCATCTGGAACAGGATTGAACCATGGAGTAGAAGAATTGGATGAGTTTTTAGCCACATTGTTTAAATCCAATTGCAAGTTACTGCAAACATAAACAAGATCTTCTAATTTTCCATACAACAATCTATTTCTTTTATTGGAATGAATATGGTCAAAGGCACTCCAATTCCTTTCACAAGTTGATGCACTTGATCCCTGGCTCAAGACACGAATTGTAGTTGTTTTTTCTCTTCGGATTGTTTCATTGACCCATGGAAATTTGGTTGGATCATGCAACAATAAATCCAAGCAGTGAGTTGCACAAGGGGTCCAATAAATGCTTGTGTATTTCTCCATAATCATTTTTCTTGCACCAACACAATTTGAGGCATTATCTGTGATAACTTGGACAACATTTTTCTTCCCAACCTCTTGAATTGCTTCATCCAAAATTCTGAAAATAAATTCTTCTATCTTTACTTGATCTATTGCATTAACTGCTTTAAAAAAATACCCCTTGAGGGTGTTGTTATTAAGTTGCGAGAGGTATTAACCTCCACGTGTAACCTTTGACAAGACTAGAATATTTCGGGATGAAATATCCCTGATCTAGCTGATCTGGATATCTACTGCTGAAATAGTGTTTTGACTCTCGGATCTGATACTCTAGGGGTTTCTGGATGCGTTTGAGTTAATTGTTTAACATGTTTGGTGATTTTCGCATGTGTGTCATACAAATAATGTTTAAGCAGTATATACGATGCATGTGAATAAGGGACAAACACCATCTCAATAATATGTATTATGGGAAAAAGCAAGAAATACAATGATATGTTGAAAGTAGAGAAATAATCTTCAACTAGATCTCATGGATCGTCACTGGAATACAAAACAACTAATACAAAATACCCATGAACAGAAGATGTGGATAGATCTGAACAAGCATAGATAGATCGACAAAATGCTGTTCCGGTGACAACTGCTGGAAATACTGGAAAACTCGCCCTGGTGGCTATACTCGACAGATTCGCTTGGAAACTGTCCCAAACTGAGCGCTCTGGTCCCTAGGCACCTCCTAGTAACTGTCGGACTGAAGATTTGACCCCTAAAGCTCCGAATGTCATCCCTTGGGGGGTTGAACACCTCTTAGGCTATGTGAGTGCACCCTAGTGATTCCACCGACGAAATCCAATGATATCTGTCTTGAAATGTGCACCCTGGCCTCCTTTGTAATGGGTCGGAAGGGTTTCCTCTGATATGATCCGGGAAGCCTCCTGGAACCACAAACGTCCCTTCTCAAGAGCTGCGCACTTCCTGGCTGGCTGATGCGCCCTGGTAGATTCCACCGTCAGACTCTGATGACTGGTGGCTCAAAAGAAGCATCATGGCTGATCCTCAACTGGGTAGGAAGGAATCAGTGAGATAAGCCCTGGTCTTGTGCAGCTACACAAAACCCTCTCTAACCCTTGCGTCCTCACTGGCTGAGTTGCGCAATCACTACAATAGATCTGAATACTCCTGAACTGGCACGGTGAAATACCTCGATGGTATCTTCGATAAGCTAGGGTGTGTCTTCCAACACCGAAACCAATCTGGGTGGTGGTTTCCTACATAAATCCACAAAACAACAAAGAGGTCGATTTCCTCCTCTGGAACTCTCTCAACATCAAATCATAACATAATGAGGAATTAGGTCGAATTCATTCTTTTATACCTTTCCCGTTCTAATTCTCCGTTGACATCACTTAAGCTAGGTGCTTTTCCTCGTAAGGTGAGCGATTAATTAATTAAGTCTCCCCCTCAACACCTTTTCTTTTATTTCTTCGTTGACTTTAGCTTAAGTGACTTTTCCTATGTTTTTTGGCTTAATTCCTCGTTTAACCACTTTTTCACCCTTATTTCTCCTCTTGTTCCCTGTTTGTGCATGACTATAGTCTATGGGAACAAATAGACTACTAAGTCACTCCCTGCTGGCCTACTCTTGGGAATGGGACATCACAGTCCTCCCTTCCCGAGATTGCTTGTCCTCAAGCAACATCAATCTTGGGTTGCTGCAATATATGCTCTCCCTCCCATGTGGCATCCTCCACTGGAAATCCCCTCCATCTAACCAAGCACTCCCTGATGACCCTGCTTCTCAATCTGCGCTCTCTTTGCTCGAGTACCTCCTTTGGTACTAGCTCCAACTGACCCTCCTCATCCAATGGTGGCAACTCCTCTGAAATGGTAACCTGCTGCCCCACTGCCTCTTTAAGGCAAGAAACGTGAAATACGTTGTGAATCTTGCTACCCTTCGGTAGCTCTAGCTCATATGCCACCTCACCTACTCTCTTGATGACTTTGTATGGTCCATAGAATCTGGGCTTTAGTTTCTCTGCCTCACTCCTTTTCAAGGAGGATCGTTTGTATGGCTGTAAACGCAGAAAAACCAAGTCCCCTACCTCGAAACTGCGCTCTATCCTCTGCCTGTCTGCATAGATCTTCTGCTGGTTCTGAGCTGCCTATAAGTTTTCCTTTACTGCTCGTAGAATTCTTTGACTCTCCTCAACCCAGTTTTTGGCCCTCGAGACCCTGCTATCCCCAAACACAGTCTCCAAAAAAGAGGGTGCATCGTATCCATACAATGCTCTAAATGGTGACATCCTGATAGACATATGGTAAGTTGTGTTGTAACAATACTCACTCATGTGCAACCATTTCACCCATGTGCGCTGCTACCCCCCCACATAGTTTCTTAGATACCCCTCCACCCATTTGTTGACAATCTCTGTTTGTCCATTTGTCTGTGGGTGGTAGCTAGTACTCGTGGCTAGCTTTGTGCCCACCAATCGGAAGAGCTCCTGCCAAAACGTGCTGATGAAGCGCCCATCTCTGTCATTGACTATCTGCCTAGGTAAACCGTGCAATCGGAAAACCTCTCTGAAAAATAGTTCTGCTATTTATATGGCCTTATAGTCTGTGGGTATGGCGAAGAAGTGTGCAAATTTGGTCAGCCCGTCGACCACTACAAATATACAGTCCCTGCCCTGCACTCAAGGAAGACCTGTAATGAAGTCCATAGAAATGCTCTCCCATTTTTGCTCTAGAATGGGGTAGAGGCTGAAGTAACCTAGCGAGGTGTGTCTGCTCGGATTTGTTCTGTTGACAAGTCTTGCACTCTCGGATGTGTTTCAGTACATCATCATTGAGACCCTTCCATGAGAATCTCTCCCTCATCTTCCTGTAAGTCTTGAAGTACCCCTGATGCCCAGTTGTAGGCGAATCGTGACACACCTTCAGAATCTTCCCTTTCAAGGTAGATTCTGGAACCAAGTAGATCCGGTCCTTGTAGAATATGACATCGTCTAGTACCCGATATCTATCATCAACCACCTGTCCATCCAATACCTCACAAGCAAATTTGTTTTTGGAGTACTCCACCAACAAATGTGCTTTCCAGTCTATGCAAATATCCATCATCGAACACCCTGTTGGCCTTCTGGACAAGGCATCTGCTACGATGTTGCTTTTTCCCTTTACATACTCGATGTCAAAGTCAAAGGCTTGGATCTTCGAGACTCACTTCTGCTATCTCTCGTCGAGGTCTTTCTGATCCAGGAAATACTTGAGACTGTTGTGATCATTCTTCACTACAAATCTGCCACCCACCAGATACTGCCTGAATTTGGTTAAGGCATGCATGATTGCCAACATTTCATTGTCGTAAATCGAGAGTAGAGTCTCTCCGACTCGTTGAGCTTCCTGCTCTCAAACACAATGGGATGGCCTCCCTGCATCAAAACTGCACCAATCCCCACCCTTGATGTGTCGCACTCTAAGACAAACGGTCGAGAGAAACACATAAGGGATAGAACATGGCATGTGCTCATAACCTCCTTCATTTTCTCAAATGTCTGCTGTGACTCATCCGTCGAATGAAAAACACCCTTCTTGGTTAGATCTGTGAGCGATGCTCCCAACTGTGAAAAGCCTTTGATAAACCGCCTGTAGTAACTGCATAACCCAAAGAATCCCTTCAGCTCCATGAGGTTCTTGGGTGTTGGCCAATCTAGAATGGCCCTGATCTTCTCTTGATGAACGTGTACTCCTTGCTCACTGATGATATGCCCCAAGTACAGTAGTTCTCTCATCCCAAACTCACATTTGGACTCCTTGGCATATAATGACTATGCCTGCATAATGCCCAAGACCTCCTCCAAATGTGCCAAATGCTCATCCCACGTCCTACTGTAGATCAATATGTCATCGAAGAATACCAAAAGGTACTTCCTCAACTGCCCCCTGGAGATGTGGTTCATGCAAGACTGGAAAGTGGTAGGTGTGTTGGTCCATCCGAACGACATGACCAAGAACATGAAATGTTCGAAATGGCATCTGAACGCTGTCTTCTCTATGTCTTGCTCTCTGATGTTGATCTGATGATATCCTGACCGCAGATCAATCTTGGTGAAGAAAACTGCCCCATGTAACTCGTCCATCAACTCATCTATGCGCGGAATGGGGTACCTGTTCTTGATCGTTTTCTTGTTGAGAGCTCTGTAATCAATGCACATCCCCAACGTGCCATCTTTCTTCAGTACCAGAATGAATGAAGAAGCAAAAGGACTCGTGCTGGGCCTGATGTGCCCCATCGCAAGCAATTGTTTGATTGCTTTCTCAATCTAGTCCTTGAATCTCTTGGGGTGCCTATAGGGCGCGGTGATCACCGGTGTAGCCCCTGCCTCTAACTCAATCACATACTCAAATCCCCTGTCTGGTGGTCTCCCTGGTGGTATCGGCCCAAACACTGGCTCATACTGACTCAGAAGCTTCCTGATCAGTGGATGGTAATGCTCTCTGTCCTCTGAATCCTTTCGGGTGGTGATCAAACACTCTGCTGCATAAGCTACATCACCGTAATGGAAGATCCGCTCCATCCTCTTCGCTGATCCTGCTTGAGGTGCTCCTGTAGACATACCTCTCAGTACCATTCTTGATCCACTGGCGTCTCTGAAGATCATGGTCAATGTCTGATAGTTGAACCCAATCTCCCCCAATGAATATAACCACTGTACCCTCGGGCCCCAACACTCCGTATGTATTTGATAGGTCAACTACATAAAAGGTATCCGTAAGGGTGTAGTTGCCTAGCTTGACCTCTAGGTTTGGGACCATGTCCAAACATGTCATCGTGTATCCATCTGCCACTGCCACTGCCACGTGGAATCCCTCAAACTCCTTAGTGCGTAACCCCCTTCTGGCTACTAAGGATGCATCTATGAAATTGTGGGTGGCCCCACCATCAACTAGAGCTGTCATGCGCTGTCCCTGTACAAGGCCCTTGAGCCTAAGAGTGTTGTACCTGGGTACTCCGGAAAGGGTTGCTATGGTTCCCTCTTTCACCTCTCTATGAGGTTTTGTCTCCTCCTTGGGCTGTGCCTCTATCGATATCTGAGGTTTCTTCGGCTGTCGCTCTGGCTCATGTGTGGTCTCATCCTTTGAATCACTGTCTACCTGTGCCCCGATCTCCTCATCCTCCTCACTACCTGATTCCACCTCAATGTAGTGGATCTGTCCCTTTCCCATGCATCTATGCCCTGGGATCCAAGGGTCTCTGCAAGAGAAGCAAAGGTTCTTCCTCATCAACTCCCATATGGTGTCATCGTCCATCTTGAGCTTACCCTTCCATTCCCTTTGAGGATTTTTTTGATCCCTGTCTCTCTGTGGTACAAAGGGTTTGAGTTTCAGCGCTGAGTCTCCCATGTCTCTCGTGCGTACAATGGCTTCCTGTAGGGTGCGAGGCTTGAAAGCCTTAACCCAATCCCTCAATGGCTCCGTCAACGCCTTGGTGAACATCATCACCAACCTGTGCTCCGATATATCTGATATGGTCACAGCCTTCCGTTGGAACACTGTGATGAAGGCCTCAACTGATCCCGTCTGTCTCAACTGTGTAAGATCCCTGAAATGGAGCTTTGGATCTCTTATGTCAAACCTCTCCATCAATCTCTCGGTGAACTCCAAGTATGAAGTAATGTGGCTGTGACCCAAGGTCACCAGCCCATGGTACCATCACTCATGGGCCTCCCCATCCAAGTGCAAGGTGGCGAAGCTGATAGCTTCTGACTCTGTCATCGGGTTAAGCTTGAAATATGTGTCAAGCTTCTGTACCCATGCCTGAGCTGAGCATCGTGATGACCCATCAAAAGTAGGAATGTTCAACTTCCCCACTTTCTGGATGAAATCCATGTTTTGAGTTTGCGCATTGCCCCTCTATGTCTCTCGAGGTCTGTTCCGATACCTGATCGAACAATAGTCTAGCAAACTCATGTCTTCATGGAACTTCGGTCCTAGTGCCAAGTAATCTCTCCTATACTCTCTGAATGGGTCCTGTGCCACTGCCTGTCTCTGACCTGGCTGTCCCCCTACATGCCCTGGCTGTCCCAATGGATGTACCCCCTGGAACTGTGGATATAAAGGTCGGGGAATCCTCCCAAATGATGTTTAGCACAGCTAGGTGAAGGGTGTCCACTTGCTTCGCCCTGTGATCCACTGGAGTCACTGGCCCCACCTCCCTGGTGTCCTCCTGAACCACTTGCTCCTCTTGCGACATTGGCACCTATAGTGCTCACGCTGTGATGGATCATCTGTGTGCTGATGGCCATCTGTGCTATGGCGTTCATCATGTCCTGCTGCCCTTTGGCTAGGTCTTTCAAGATGGCTTGCGTACTGTTAAGATGTGTCTCGGGGCCCTTCCCCCTACCCTCTGGTGTCTCAAGTCTGTCACCCATACTCCTCTCTATCTCTGCCTTTGTGTCAGAGCTGATGTGCTCTCTGTCTTGTAACTCTGGCTCTGTATCTGACTGAGTGTGGAAGGGGGTGTAGTCCCTTCAGTTCCTGTCTCTGCTGTCTCTGCTATGTCCTCTGTGATACTGAATGTACTCGTCCCCAATATGTCCTCGATCCTGTGGGTATTCTTCACCTGTTTCTGGAATCATGGGGTCATGAGAAGCACTTCTTCACAGGCTGGCAAGAAGAAGGCTTTGATACCATTGAAATATCCTTGATCCAACTGATCTACATATCTACTTTTGAACTAGTGTTTTGACTCTCAGATCTGATACTCTAGAGGTTTCTGGATGCGTTTGAGTTAATTGTTTAACATGCTTGGTGATTTTCGCATGTGTGTGTCATATAAATAATGTTTAAGCAGAATATACGATGCATGTGAAATAAGGGACAAACACCATCTCAATAGTATGTATTATGGGAAAAAGCAGGAAATACAATGATATGTTGAAAGCAGAGAAATAATCTTCAGCTAGATCTCATGGATCGTCATTGGAATACAAAGCAACTAATACAAAATACTTGCGAATAGAAGATGTGGATAGATTTGAACAAGCACGGATAGATCGACAAAATGCAGTTCCGAAAACTCACGACAACTGCTGCAAATACTGGAAAACTTGCCCCGGTGGCTATACTCGATAGATTCGCCTGAACACTGTCCCAAACTGAGTGCCTGGTCCCTAGGCACCTCTTGGTAATTGTCGGACTGAAGATCTGATCCCTAAAGCTCCGAATATCATCCCCTGGGGGTTGCGCACCTCCTAGGCTTTGTGAGTGCACCCTAGTGATTCCATCGATGAAATCCAATGATATTTGTCTCGAAATGTGTACTCTGGCCTCCTCTATAATGGGTCGGAAGGGTTTCCTCTAATATGATCCGGGAAGCCTCATGGAACCCCAAACATCCCTCCTCAAGAGCTGTGCACTTTCTGGCTGGCTGATGTGCCTTGGTAGATTCCACAGTCAGAATCTGATGACTGGTGGCTCAAAAGAAGCATCATGGCTGATCCTCAACTGGGTCGGAAGGAATCAGTGAGATAAGCCCTGGTCTTGTGCAACTACACAAAACCCTCTCTAACCCTTGCGCCCTCACTGGTTGAGCTGCGCAATCACTGCAATAGATATGAATACTCTTGAACTGGCACAGTGAAATACCTGGATGGTATCTCCGATAGGTTAGGGTGTGTCTTCCAACACCGAAACCAATCTAGGTGGTAGTTTCCTCCAGAAATCCACAAAACAACAAAGAGGTCGATTTCCTCCTCCAGAACTCTCTCAACATCAAATCATAACATAATGAGGAATTAGGTCGAATTCCTCCTTTTATACCTTTCTCGTTCTAATTCTCCGTTGACATCACTTAAGCTAGGCGCTTTTCCTCCTAAGGTGAGTGATTAATTAATTAAGTCTCTCCCTCGACACCTTTTCTTCTATTTCTTCGTTGACTTTAGCTTAAGTGACTTTTCCTATGCTTTTTGGCTTAATTTGTGTTTTAGCCACTTATTCACCCTTATTTCTCCTCTTGTTTCCTGTTTGTGCTTGACTATAGTCTACGGGAACAAATAAACTACTAAGTCACTCCCTGCTAGCCTACTCTTGGGAACGAGACATCACACAGGAAGCAGGAGAAACCCTAAAACGTTGGATAATAACTCTAGGAGACAAGTAGACTCAAGAGAATATTTAATATTGAGTTATTAGCCTCCAGAAAGAGAAGTCGGCCCATATAAGTGAGATAGAGCAGTATAAATAGAGGGCGCTAGAGTTCATTTGTCACTCTTACCCTCACAATTGCATAAGACTAGTGGTGCACAAGTTTGGAGAGGGAGTGCAGCTGCAGTTGCTGCAACTGGTATTATGGCTTTTGGTTGGACTTTCTCTTGTTTATGGTTTGGACTTTCTGCTTGGTCTTTGGTTATTCTTGCTTGGTGCGTTAGCCTTGGAGAAAGGTGCGCTAACTTGGTTGACTATTGGATTGCTTCCGAAATTATTCTATCTGTCAAGGTTAAGGTGCTCGGGGGTGGCCTTTGTGCCTATGGTTGGATGACAATATTGCTATATTGTCTATGGTGAAACGAGCACACCTATTTTTCTAACAAGTTATGGGCCCACACTATCTTCGGACAGTTTAACCGTTGGAGGATAGATTGGGAGGATTTGCTCAGTTGTAGTTGCAGTCAAAGTTTTGTTGCAGCAACGAAACTCTAACCCTCTTGTTGAGGCACCTTAAGTGAAGAGCTTGACCTAATTCCTGGATAGCCTAGTGTGCACTAGCCTAGCGCACCTCCTGGTACTCTCAGCAAGCCAAGGCGTCAAGTTTGAGTTTTTGGTCAAAGTCAAAGGTTGACCAAGTCAAAGCAGTCATGACTTACTCTATGAAGTCAAAAAACAAGTTAGAAGGGGCTTCTAACTTCAGAGCATGGAAGACAAGGATTGACCTCATCCTTGC
>JASDQU010687447.1:9469-23313 GCA_032191745.1 Picea mariana
AGAGACACCAGAGACTTGCACCAAGAAGAAAGAAGGGCGTTGCACCAGGGACACTCTGGCAAAACTAGACCCAAGGGGATCTTGTCTTTCCACCTGGACGTTGACCTTTGGGAGCCCATGGTGTCACCTTTGTGACCCTAGACATCATCCACAGTTAAGGTTTGCATTTATGAGGGCAGTTGTGTGCTAGTTGGTGCATGTGGCAGCATTCAGGGCCTTTGGAGGCCAAACGTTCTGCATGTGGGGGATAATGTTCTACCCTAGGGGCTCAACGTCACCCTAGAAGGGCATGATGTCACCCTTGGAGATGATTTCAGGGGTTAATTACTTTCATTTATGTAAAAAATTGGATTTTTTATGTAATTTGGAGTCCGCCTTTTTATGACCTAATTTTAATTAAAGGTCATTGATATTGTATAAATAGAGAGAGAATACTCTCATTTTTTCATCATCACTCATCACACAAGTAGTGTGGTCTGAAATTTGCGCCCTTTTTTGTGGTTTATTGGCTGAAATTCTAGGCGCACTTTTTCTTGGAGGCTAAATTTTGCAACTTGGATCATTCTTGGTGAAGTTACTTGGCATTCTAGGGTTTTATGGCTTGATTATTCCTGGTGAAGTAAGTTAATCTGCAATTCTTCAATTTATTTGAATGGTTTATGGTAAATTTGCTTATTCATATTAAAGATTATGAAATTGCTTGCTTGACAAACCCTAGGAGTAAAGGACTTAATTTGCTACTTCTTTGCTTTTCATTTGCTAGACTTTGCTATGAAGATTTTTACTTTGGTGAACTTATAGAGCCCTAAATATTAGCACTTTGGTGGTCATTACCTAGTCAATTGTTGCTTTTAATATCTTTTAAATAGTCTAAGGAAGGAAGGTTTGCTAGAGCCTAAAATTGCTTACACTCTAGCAAATTCATCCTTAGGGTTTGGATGTTTGAGGCCTTGAAGAGCCAACACCTCTTCCATCCATTTCTTTTTCTTAGGCAAGTACAATCATTGTGTCATTTCTTCCAAGAGAAAACCATCACCTATAGACTCCATTACCCTATAAAGGCACTAATCTACCCACTATAGTGATTGATTGATGAAAACAACCCTCAAACTATCTTCCTTGAAACATTTACTAACTTCTACTAAGTTTCAACTAGACTAATTCATTGACTAACTTCTACTAAGTTTCAACTAGACTAATTCATTGAATAACTTCTTGTTGTTGCAAAAGATTGCTACAGCCATCTAACAGCAGCAAATTTACCTCAAAAGGGACATTAAATGCTGATTAGACATTGCCAATTTTGCTTGTGACAAGTAGTTATCATTCTGCCAATTCAAAGCTATATTTCCTTTCCTTCTTCAAGCAAATTCAAGGCATAATTATTGTGGTTGTTGCAAAATACTTATTTCTGTTGTAAATAATTACATGGCTGTAATTTTATATCAGCTTACTTATTTTTCAGAGGTTCATGGTCTTATGAAGCACTGACATCATTTGGTACTTGAAAGTTGCCACTCTTTTCTATTTGTTGTCTTGTTCTGGGCAGGGACACCTTATTTACTTTTTGCTTCATCTCTATAAGACACAAAGAACCTTTGACTTGAGTGACCTGTGAGAGGGAGGGAATTTCTTATGCCTTTACCTTAGCTTTCTCAAACCTTCAGGTCACTGGGGACGTCTCCCCTGGGGTACTTTGACATACTACTAAATAAAAAAGGGGTTTCATGTTAAGGTGACAGTGATAAGTCATCCCCTGTTACGCAAATCTTGCGTCCACTTGCCTTGGGCTTTGCGCAAGTACAGATTGTGGGATAACAAGCACCAAAGATGACCGAACATTAGAATAGAACTCACAGTAGACTTGGTCAATGGATAATGAAGCCACCTTCACAGGAAATAGAATTCGTTTGAAGTCTGACTCAGCATTTCATATTAAGACTTGGTATTCAACACCAAGTATATCCTGTAGAGACTATGAAGTCTTTGTAGACTCGAAAGAAATCAAGACACAGAGTGAGCCTGATCTCAGAGAGGATCAGATGGGAAAAGTAGACATCTTCCAAGACTAGCAAACAAATGCCATGAGTTGAGAAGACTAGATCGTAGCTTCAGAGACCTCTAGGAGACATGAAATCCCCTAGGAAGATTCCCTTGTTTCAATGACAGAGAAGGAAGCCAGTCAGAAGGATTGGGATATGGGTTTTTCCTTGAGACTAGAAGGGAAGTCAGGGATGACTTCCAAGATTGATCTAACAGATCAAGCATGTTGCAGATAATAGTATAAAGCTTAATTTGTGTCCAGAGGATTCTCCCAGCAAGAGGGAGAAGACTATGACGAGACACTTGTTGCAGTAATCGAAGAAATAGTTCCAATATTCGTGAAGACAACCAGAACAACCATGATTTCGATACGGTATGAGAATAAGGGGGAGTAGTCCCTGTATTTGAGATTAAGTTACCTCCATGAAAGAAGAAAAGCTACATTCAGCATCAGTTATTGAGCCACTCTCAGATGAAGTTGATGCCATGATAGAATAGAGGAGCTACTCTTAGAGTTCAACAGCTATAGAGCAGTCATTCTCAGCTTCGAAAATAGCAGGTGCAGAGTCTCGATTCTAGAGGAACAGTTGCAGAGAGAGTAGAAAACATAGTCTTGGGAAGTCAGACAAATAGTGCTTTGCAGAAATCACATAGAACCAACACATGATTATACAGATTGAGTTGCATTTGAGCAAGTGTACCAGGTTGGTACAATGTAATTCGAAAATTTGGTTCGAACTATAGGACAGGAAGACTCGTGTCTGCGGGTTGAAGAAAGCTTTGTACGGGTTGAAACAAGCTCTGAGAGCTTGGTATGGCAGAATTGACAGTTTCCTGACGAGCTTGGGCTTTACCAAGAGTAAAGTTGATCCTCACCTTTACTTCAAGGTTATGATTCATGAATGATGAGCCAATTATATTGCTACTATATGTGTATGATTTATTCTTGACAGGAGAAGAAAAGTTCATCACAGATTGCAAGAAGAAGCTCGTTGCAGAGTTTGAGATGAAAGACCTAGGCCCGATGCATTATTTCTTAGGTCTTGAAGTTTGGCAGAGCCCATAGAAGATCTTCCTTAACCAAGGGAAGTACGCAGTTGAAATACTGAAGAGATTTGACATGTTGGAATGTAAAGCCATGAACACACCCATGGAAGCGAATTTGAAACTCCTGGTTGATACTTCGTTAGAGTTGGTTGATGCTACTCTATACAAACAAATTATTGGATCATTGATGTATCTGACGAATACCAGGCTAGATATATGCTTTGTTATGAATACCTTGAGTCAGTTTCTGGTGGAGCCCAGACGTGTTCACCTTGTAGGTGCAAAGCATGTGATAAGATACCTTAAGGGTATGTTGGATTATGGTCTATGTTATACTAGAGATCATGACTTCAAACTGTATGGGTATACTGATTCAAATTGGGCTGGAAGTGCCTTCGACAGGAAGAGCACTTCAGGATGTTGTTTCAGTTTGGGGTCTGCCATGACTTCATGGCAAAGCAGAAAGCAATTCAGTATTGCTCTCAGCAAGGCAGAAGCGAAGTACATTGCAACATGTTCCGCCAGTTGTGAAGCCATATGGCTTCGAAAGTTGTTGACAAGTCTGTTTGATCTGGAGATGGAAGCCACCGTGATTATATGTGATAACCAAAGTTGTATAAAGATGACGGAGAACCCAGTGTTCCATGATAAATCAAAACACATAGAGATCTGGTATCACTACATTCGTGATATGGTGCAGAGGGGAGCTGTAAAGCTCCAATATGTTGGCACAAATGAGCAAGTTGCAGATGTGTTGACCAAGCCTCTATCTCGTGTGAAGTTTGAGTACTTCCGAGACAAGCTTGGTGTTGTCCTAAAGGACCTCCCTCGAAAGGGGGATTTATGTCGATGATACTATGGTATCCTGACCAACAACAGGTAGCTTCGTTAGGATTTTATATCCTAGGAGATTGATCATCCCTAGGCAGATCCCAACGGTCCGATAAGGACGATTTGTCAGAGTACCTGTGCATGTATATGCCAGTTGTGGTCAATAGTGGTAGCTCCGTTAGGATTTTATATCCTAGGGAATCTTATGATTCTTGGGCAGATCCCAAAGGACTGGTAAGGACGATCTATCAGAGTACCACGTGGTAGCTTGTTAGGATTTTATATCCTATGGAATCTTATGATTCCTGGGCAGATCCCGAAGGTCTAGTAAGGACGGTATGTCGGAGTACCACAAATGTTGTTGTTGATACACCTACCTCATTATGTTGCCACATGTTGATGATGTTGTTGTTCCAGCTTCGTGTTGTTGATGATGTTTTTCCAGCCTCGTGTTGTGGATGATGTTGTCGTTCCAGCTTCGTGTTGTTGATGATGTTGTTGTTCCAGCTTCGTGTTGTTGATGATCTTGTTGTTCCAACCTCGTGTTGTAGATGATGTTGTTTGGCGCCAACTGTCCCTCAACAAACAGCCGCTCTCACCAGGATCTTTTCACACGGCCCGAAGAGTCAATGCTCTTCCAACTCCTCTCTGGAGTTCTCGTCACCCACACTTAAATCTGCTATCCTCCTTCCTTGACTTATCCGAGGGTCGGAACTTCGCTCCTCACGAGTTCAACTGTTATACGATATCTCCCCGGATCCCCGAGACCCGAGATGCGTCAGTCCACGCTGACCCTCCTTTTCCCTATTATCAGGACTCGTCGTTATCGTCCTTCTCCGATCGGGCACTAAACAACCGGAGTTCAAACTCCCGATATCCGAGGCACCGAGATGTCGATCTCGCGACCTCGCTCCCTCGCAACTTCGCCTCTCGCGAGTTCAAATACTAACCACCTCAACTCCCGAGGCCCAAGTCGCCGATACCCGAGTATCACTTCCTCGTCTCCTCGCGACCTTGCAACTTGCGAAACTAATTGCTTGGCCTTCAACTCCCGAGACCCGATGTCCCGAGATCGCCTGCCACGTCACCACTCCTGTGGACCCCGCAATCTATGAAGTTCCTCGGAACTTTGCACCTCGCTGCCTCACGATCTCCATTTCGCAAATTAAGAGCCTTACCTCACGAGCTCCCGATACAGCCAATCCACGAGTCGAGTTACGCTCCTCGGGATTTCAAACGACGTCTCTGCCCTTCTACTCGACCGGTACTTGCGACTTCTCCTTGTCGTTTTTCAACAACTTTGAAGGCCTATCCCTCCTGAGCTTTGTCAACTCTAACTCCTTCAGAGACTTCGCCCACGTCTTTCTCCACAGACCTCCAGCAATTCTCGAACTGTTGAGTCCTTCAAATCCTATGCACTCACCTGCAACAAAGACCTTCACCCCCTTAGCTCAGAATCGCCACTGAGACTTCCAATTTGGTCGGCACCTTCCCTGCACGACTCTACCAACCCAATTCAACTCTTGGCAGACGAGAACAAGAGTTCAACTGTCTAGCCTCCTCAACACACTCTATGCGGAGGAATTCAACTGCACTCTATTCAGGAATCTCTTGGCTCAGACAGAGAAACAATTGAAACTCATTCTCGCCTCTCTCCCAGATTTCTAATCTGCCATGAAATCACATATGCAGCATATACAACGAAGGCATAACAAGAAGCAAGTATGCAACAGCATAATATCAACAACACACAGAGAATAATCACAGCCATGGAATTGAATCAAAGCTTTCCTATTAATTCAATATCTATACATGGGGATTCTTCACCAGTTCTCTGCTTTGCTCTCTTCTTGCTCCTGAATGCTAATCTTGAATGCTAATGTTACAATGATACAAAGGAGGGTGCCTATATTCCGTTTTCCCTCTCGAAAGTAAAACTGTCTAATCTAGACTTAATTATTTTATCTACCTGCATTAAATCTAAATAAATGCCTCAGCTACCTAAGGACGAGAGCTTATCTGCTCAAGGTCCGTTTTACAATACAAGTGCGCTTCATTTAAATCATGCATTAATGTTTGGCGCACCAAATATCAAAATATTTCAAAGTTTGAATGTCGGCGCTCTCCAGCTGTCTTTTCTTTGCTCCACACGCTGGCTCGCTTGATGAGGTGTGGATGCTCCTGCATCATTGTTCCAGCTTCGTGTTGTTGATGATGTTGTTGTTCCAGCCTCGTGTTGTGGATGATGTTGTTGTTCCAGCCTCGTGTTGTGGATGATGTTGTTGTTCTAGCTTCGTGCTATTAATGTTGATGTTTCAGCTTCATGTTGATGATGATGATGATGTTGATGTTACTCCAGCTCCATGTTGTAAACGATGATGATATTGATGATGAGAATTACTTTTGATGATTTATAGATGTGTCATTCAATGTTCCAGATGTTGATAATGATGTTGCCCTCTCCTTCTCTTGATGATGTTGTATTGGGTCATGTCAGTAGAATAACCTTCTCGTTAAGGGGGAGTGTTGAAATATTGTAACTTCGAAGAATATTCTAATTATATTTGAGTTATTATCTTATAGATCAAATCCCCTTTTGTGGATTGATCATGTCGGGTCTTGTATAAGATCAAATCCCCTTTTGTGGATTGGTCAAATCATATTTAAATGGTGGTATTCGTAAAGTCGGCCTCTAGTGTTTATAAAATGGTTTTAACCACTTCTAGAAGAAGTTGGCCCTACCCTGTGAAGAAACATAACCTTAGCACCTCCTCGACTAGTATTTATATGTGAGGATGGTGCCTCACTTACTCACACTCACACTCACTCATCTAGTGTGCATATCTCGAAGGCAGTTGCAGTTGTATGAGAAAGGAGAAGAGAGGCACATGCTCAGTCTTGGTTTCTTCTTGATGTTTTGGTCTTAGTCTTGGCATTGTATTGGAAATCTATTATTGAGGAAGTTTTTGCTAGGTTTTCTCCCCCATGAGGGTTTCCCAAGATAAAATGTTGTGTACCTTGTGATTGTGTTTCTTTCGGTGATCCTCTTTATGCTATTGTTTTGGAAATGCATTGAATGCTCGTGTAATTTGGAAATAACCTAATAACAACAGTGAAAACTTAACACATGTATCATAGCCCTGGCAGAACCGATGATGGACCGGTTCTTTCTCTCCGCAATCCCATTCTGTTGAGGGTTGTATGAGATTGTCAACTCCCTCTTGATCTCTACCTCCTTGCAGAAATGCTTGAATTAATTGGAGGTATATTCACCCCCAATATCTGACCTCGAGACCTTGATCGCCTTCCCTATCTAGTTCTCCACCTAGGCCTTAAACTCTCAAAACCGATTGAAAACCTCATCCTTGGTCTTCATAAAGAAGATCTAAGTTTTACTAGAAAATTCATCAATGAACATCACATAATATAGTGCTCTTGGCACTGATGCCAATGACATCAATCCACTCAAATCTAAATGTATAAGATCAAGGATCCCCTTGGACCTACTCTTGTTGCTTGGAAAAGCAGCCTTGGCATTCTTGCCAAGAGCACAGCCTCTGCACTCACCCTACTGCTCAACACTGAAATCTGGAAGACCTATGACAATCTCTCTCAGAATCGACAATGCCCTATAGTGCATGTGTCTCATCCTCTAGTGCCATAGCTCACACAGGTTGTCACTGTCATGTACCAAGGCCTGAACAGGCTTTCCCTGCAACCTGTATAAATTTCCCTCTCTAACCCCAATGCTCATTGTTGTGTCAAGGCTAGCTCCCTCTGGATGTATGAGTACTTTCCCTTTCTTGAACAAGATGGCGAAACCACTATCTTCCATAACTGAGATTGAGAGCAAATTCTTCTTTCCTGGTACATATAACACATCCTGGGGCCTCCAACGAACCACCTGACTCAAGCTTGAACAAGATTGTTCCCTCTCCCTTCACTGCATACTTGGCATCGTCACCAAGCTCCACATGGATCCCTAAGTCTTGTAGTGCACGTGTCCCATCCTCCTGTGCCAAAGCTCACACAGGTTGTCACTGTCATGTACCAAGGCCTGAACAGGCTTGCCCTGCAACCTATATAAATTTCCCTCTCTAACCCCAATGCTCACTGTTGTGTCAAGGCTAGCTCCCTCTAGACGTATGAGTACTTTCCCTTTCTTGAACATGATGGCGAAACCCCTATTTTCCATAACTGAGACTAGCAAATTCTTCTTTCCTGGTACATATAGCACATCATGGGCCTCCAACGAACCACCTGATTCAAGCTAGAACAAGATTGTTCCCTCTCCTTTCACTGCATACTTGGCATCATCACCAAGTTGTGCATGGATCCCTAAGTCCTTTGTCAAACTACTAAATAGCTCACATGCTTCTGTCATGTTACACAATAAACTATTGTCTATGCACCACGCACTCCTGGTGATCGTGCTGGTAGAAAGGTAGGAGAGTAGTAAGAATTCCTTCTCAAACTTCGTTGCAAATTCATCCAACTGAGTTTTTGTTAATGTTGCTACCTGTTGCGATTTACTCTTACCCTTCTTCTCTGGAAACTGAGATGCATAATGACCACTCTTGTGGCACGCAAAGCACTTGATCTCACTCAAGTCCTTCTTCTTCCCTGACTGTGAGTTTGCTCCCTCATTGTTAGCTTTAAACTCCTCTCGACTCTCTCCCTTGATGCAAACATCCCAAAGCCTCTCCAATTAGGAAGTTTCTTTGGAGCACAGACTCCCTCGAAAAATGATTCCCATGACTTGGAGAAACCAATCAGGGCCACATTTACAAGTTCTATGACGTCCACCTTCTCCCCAACGACTGCAAGTTGATCACAGATCTACGTGATCTTCATGAGATAGTTGGTAACATTGTCAGAGCTTGACATCTCGATGGATCTGAACTTGTTCCTAAAGATCATCTTCATGTTCATGTCATCACTCGGGAACAAATTCACTAGAGCCTTCAACATCTCTCTAGCCGACTGCTTCTATGCCAAGTGAGGGATCAAATTATCCTTCACAACATCCATGATTACTGTTTGGGCTTTGATGTCCTTCTCAAGAGCCGCCTTTTTTGTTGCATTTGTCAGTGTAGAAACAACATTTTCTACAATCTCCCAAAGGTCATGTTCCTTCAAAATCAAGGTTACCCTCGCCTTCCAGGACAGAAAGTTACACATGGCCTTTTGAAGGAATTTACGTGGTCAAATAACCATATTTGAGGAGACACCCAGCTCAAATACATTCATTGGAGAGATTTGAGGGGATTTTCAACAATTTCATAATTTTGTAAATCATGGATATGGAAAACTGCCAATAGTTTTTTATTATTTGTGGGATTAAAAAGTGGACAGTGGAACTATAACCACTTATTATTATTTTATTGGAGAGTTGTTCAGAAGGTTAAGGAGTGATGTATTTCATTATTTTCCCTTGGAGAAAGGTAGATTTAGAATCCATTAATATTATTTTATTGTAAGAGGTTGAGCTAGAGACTCTATTTAAAGAGTAGCACCTTCATTTGTTTCTCATAGTTGGATTTGGGGAGATACCCCTTGGAGCTTAGTTCAAGATTTTGAAGGTAATGGAGTTAAGGGTTTTCTCTTCTTGTTGCATATGTGTTTGAACTCAATATTTCTGAAGACTAATGCTGGAATTTCTTGCATCAAACGTGTTCTGAAGGACCATCATATTGGTAACATTGTTCTTTGGTTGGAAGAAGTTGCATTGTGATTCATTTTCCCTTTGAATTCTTTGTTTTTATTGCTGGAAATGTAAACATGCACTGTTTCTCCTAATTAAGAATTGGTTTCCATTCACATTGTCTACACCCTCATGCATGTTTTAGAGGTTTTCCTCATTAAGATTCCTCAGAAGTAAATTTTTGCATTTGTGGATAGCAAGATACGGTTGATGTAACTTGTTAATTTCAGCTTCATGCTCCCCTTGTCACATAAGAAATAATTTCATTGTTGCTGCTCTACCTAGTTTATCTTTTGACTCCAGATAGACAGTAATCTTGGTCCACCCATCACTTTATAAAAATCTATTTTCAAAAAACTGTTTTTCCAAAGATTAACTCTTCATTTCACCTTAAGCTTCCATTGCATATCTTTGGCAATCCTATACTAGGGATACCCCCCTTGCACCGGAGGAGAGACAGCTTAAAGTGACAGAGGGCGCTATTGTGGTGATAAGTGACAGAGGGCGCTATTGTGGTGATAGTTCCTCCAAGATCTTGCTTGTGCTTTAGGACTTTATCACAAGAAGTGAGGGTTTGGGTGGTAACACCCTCCATCATTAAAAAACAAAAATTTGTAAAGAGAAATGAAAATAACTTCAAAATAACACAATACGTGATACAAGACACATTGAGGGGGGTGGTTGTATTTGTGAACTTAGGATTAGGGTATTTTAACATTTATTTTATTGCTTTTCACTGGTTTTGGGGTTTATTAGCCATGCTTGCCCCATCAGGTCCCACTGTTGGTTTAGTTGGTGCCACAACAGTCCTGTTACAGGCCTGTTTTGGCACTTGTAGCGGGCCAAAAGGGTGCAGGAATGCCTAGAACAATCCCTTTTCAGGCAGCATACTAACTGGAAACATTCCCAGCRCCGTTCCCTGCCAAAAGGAAGCATTACCTACCCACTCCAAGGTTACCTGGGATGTGGAAMTCAACGAACAGGTCTCCTAACAGTTGGAACGAGTTCCCATGAAACTATAATAATTCCTTTGACCACATGTATAAGTTACTACAACACAAAAGACACTTCACAACAAAACACACTTGGGGCTAACAAGGTGCCAKTGCCAATTAGACATATGGATGATAAATAAAATGCTTAAATTTTTCATTCTTTTTCAGATGTATATAAACACTTCATCTAAAAGTTTGATACCTTTCGACATGTTTCACGATGGAGCTCCTCTTTGTTGGGAGCCTTGTGGAAATACAAGTAACCCCCAAATATCTCATCTGAGCCTTCCCCAGACAGAACCATCTTTACTCCCAAAGACTTAATTTTGCGAGACATCAAGAACATAGGTGTGCTTGCTCTAATCGTGGTCACATCATATGTTTCAACATGATAGATAACCTCCTCAATTGCATCTATGCCTTCCTGTTACCAAATGAATAAAGCAAGATGTCAGATAATTTTCTGTTTAATGCAGAGTAGATATAAATATTTTTCCAAACATGCATTTATGCAGTGTAGCTAAAGAGATACCTGTACAGTGAAGTCAAATTCATGATGAAAACTGCCAAGGTAATCTGCTACCTCTTTTGCAGCCTTCAAGTCTGGAGAACCCTGCAATAATATATAGCGGAAAGTCAGGGGAAAGATGCTAGAAAAATAATCTTTAACATATCTGCAACAAGAATGCAACATGAGGAGCATTACAGAAGATGAAGGACAATAATATGAATTTGAAAGATGAAGATAGGAAGAGAACAACAACAAAGAAAGAGAACAAAAAGGCAACAAGATAAACTTGAGAAGGCTCATAAAAAGGCCTTAGCACAACCAAAGGCACAAGAAATCCTGCAGATCTTAGTCCATGCCTAAAAGTTTAAAGTCAGATACTTTGGAAAATTGACAGATCTTGAGGCTTTTCTGTACATTTGACAGTTGACCAATATGATAAGAGATTGGAGAAGTCTTGCAATTTACTTCACGAGCATTCAATAGTTCTTGAGGTTTGGGAAGTAGCCCGTTACTTATTAGCTCAGCTAAAAATGCTTCTTAGTACAAGGAACACCTTTTTTCAGTGTTCCCCATAAGGAGTTGGGTACACGTATCCTACACTCCCCATGTTTCCTGATATGGTGACTTGATGGAGAACTTCCCCTGTCATCCCTGATATGCCCTCAGTACTTGTGGACTTCACTGGGGATGTACCCTGTAAAAATGAGATGCGCAAGGTACTGTGGAATACACCGGTCCTCATGAAAACACAAAAAATGAAAACAACAGAAAAAAGTATTTCTACTTTAAAACAAGGTGAGGGTCATGGACAACATGGGTTTTCTACCATATTCCAAGTTACATCAGGTCCAACAAGCATTCTTTCAGTGAAAATTTAGAGAAGCATCAACAGTTTCTCATTTCTTTCACTGAAAAGTCAGAACATCAGTTCGATTTGAACTAAAGGGCAGCTGTTTTCACACTACCATAAAAGATATTGATATTTTCTCAAGGCAGATCAAGGCACACAGATGCACAGGACCAAGCAAAGGTTCACTGAGCATCACCAATTGGTTGAGCCCTGTTCCATTTCCTTTTTCTTGTTATTTTTTCTTATGACAGTCTTGACTCTTTACTATTTATTTGACAATGGTTGTAATTTTTGATGCATCATTGTATTTCATTTTGATTTGGACATTAATGATCATACAATAAGAATACATTGATTCCCCTATTTTGAATACCATTCCAGATAGTGTAATTGCCAATTGGATCATCGATGTTTCTGTTTTAATTGTATAAATGGGTGATTAAATATGCATAAAAAGTTCTCTACTATTTTTGTTTAGTTATCTATTCAAAAATACTACTTATATTACTCAGACAACAATATGTACAAGTGGATGAAATAATGTACAGCCACTATGACAGCTATCTTATTGAAGTTTATGCTGCAATAACATCTGAATAATTGAAGCATCCTTGGCATATATAATAAGTACAAATCCTTTGACATTGACTTGGGCACATACTTCATCCATCCACAGCCTCTGAAATGAAGAAGCAGAACAACAACAACCCTCAAATATACACTTACGGAGCAGAAAAACGTGTACAAACAGATGAAATAATGTACAATCACTATGACAGCTATCTTATTGAAGTTAATGCTGTAATAAGATCTGAACTTGAAGCATCCTTGGCATATATAATACGGAGAAATCATTTGACTTCGACTTGGGCACAGACCTCATCCATCCACAGCCTCTGAAATGAAGAAGCAGAACTACAAGAATCCTCAAATATACACTTAAAGCAGCCACTTGAATCCAGTGCCATAGACAAACATAAGTAAAGAGAATGAGCGAGTTGCAGTCACTGAGGAGAGCTGAGGAGAGCTGCTCTTCAATGATGGCACCGTGTCATATGGGAAAAATTCTACAGAACTTACTTCCAAATTTCGCATGCAAATTGGCACTCCCGTAAGATCTGCTTGAGTGTCTCAGTTTTACAACAAAAAATAAATTGATTATTTGTGACTCCAATCTTTGCTAATCTGGCCTTAGCAGGCAATCCCTCATAAATAAACATCCATGCAAAAAGTTTGAGGTTGTAGGAGTATCTATATGACCAGACTTTACTTAGCCTAGTAATACACCAAGATTCCACCTCTGTAGAAGACCACCTAAGATTCAGAATGGCAGCCAGAGATAATTTTTCAGGCATAAGCTGATATTAGTTTTTGCTGTTATATTCATGAATAGAGTTATCAGATGCCCACCACCAATCCCTCCATATTGGACCCCAGAAAACATTGTTCATTTGGAAAGATCTTCTATTGTAATAAGACCTTGAACTTCTCTAATAACAACGCGAACGTAATTCAACAAGGACTTACTATGGGCTAAAGCCTAAAACCCTCCATTCCAACCACGTTATGTTCTGTAAACACTATAGGTCTCTCCAATTAAACTTCCCCTTTTACCAAGTCTCTTCACTTGAAATTGAGAGAGTTCAGCAATGCATTGATTTTGAACCTTCCACTCCCGAATAGGGCAAGAAGGAAGCTCCCAAGTTCCGACCTCTCTGCTACCTGAATAATTCCAGGATAACATATTAGAAACATATTTCCAAGCCTCCCATATGCTTTAGCCTTTACACGATGAAAGAACCATGAATTTTAAACAAGTGAGAGGCTGAAATAAGGTCACATATGTCAAACTGCCGATGAAGC
>JASDQU010687449.1:14381-26423 GCA_032191745.1 Picea mariana
GCATCATTTCAATGTCGAGTGCTCTGAAGTGAAAAGGGAAAAGGGGCCACCAACGCTGAGCGCGTCCGTAATCTTCTAGAGAAGAAGCCAGACGCACTAGCCAAGCATGAAAAAGAAACATGACAAGAATTCTGGGAAAGCATATGGAAATAACCTTGTTCAAGCTCATTAAGTGCGCAATAACAGACAAGGCGACATCGTCCTCTGTGGGACACATTCCCATTAATCTCGACGATATCTTGAACCAGTGAATCTGAACTCATGTGAGGCCAACGCCCATCACCAACGTCCTGCATTGAATGACCTCTCGTGAGGTGAAACTAGGAGGGGAGACGACAAACAGGGGCTTACTTTAAGTGCATGGCTTATGCACGTGGCATCCGATCCGGGGGAATTAGATTATTAATATTATTATTATTATAAAATAAAATTATAAAAATATATATAGAAAATAAACATTAAAAAAATTACTATAAAAAATTACTTGTTAAAAAGGGGTAAAAGGGGGAGGGGGCAATTATGAGAATCACCCCTTCCCATGTTGGAAATTGGTGTTTCAAGATGTCCATCTTAGAGATCATTCAGATTTGATATGTCCACCCACGAGAAAAACCTTTGGTCTTCGTCTCGATAGGTGTATTATTCATCATTCACCTAAAAGGACATTCATTCATCTATCTCTTCCCCGTCGACCATGACCACTGAAACGATGCGGCAGATCAAGAGGGCGACAGGTCTAGTTCCTGCATGAATACATTGTACAAGCCCAATTATTTATGTTTGTTAGAGGTGTTGCACTCACTCTTGTTCAGTAACGAACACAAGGATCGAAGCATCTGCAGAAAGCTTTGTTGGAAACAAGCATAACGCTTTTATTATGTAAAAGCGCTATAACATGGGGAGAATCGCCCCCTCCCCCTTTTACCCTTTTCAAAGTATGCCTTTTAACGGTAAGGGTTTTTTTATGTATTTTTTAATATTATTTTTAATAATTTTCCTTTTTAAGTGTTCTTTTGTTATGTTCTTTAAATAATTTTTTATAATTTCTTTTTCTAAGTTTTTTTTAATCTTTTAAAAATTCATTTTAATTTGTATTATTTATTTTTACTTCATTTTAATTTTTTAATTTAAACTTTTTAAATTCCATGTTTAATTTTTACTTTTTAAACTTGTTTTACATTTTTTCTAAAAAAAATTAACATTTTTTTGTTTTTTAACGGGCATTTTTCTTTTTAAATTAAAAAGAGGGTAATGGTGGAGTGGGGGTGAGTGGGATGATTTTGATAACAAAAATGACGATTTTTTAGGTCGTAGCTTCAACAATATCACAATTTTAAGTTTAAAATAAAATGGCACTACTACTAGCATCTCTTTTCGAAACAAGGGTTGATTTTAAGATTTTGGTCACTATGATATCCACTGTTAAGGCCATGGTTTCAAACAAGTAGTAATTTTAACCCTCCAAAAAACCAAAGGATGCTATTCATAAAACTACGTTTCGATTCGAGGGTTGATTTTAAGATTTTGGTTGCAACAATATTGATTAAGGTCATGGTTTTAAATAACTTATAATTTTAACCTAAAAAAGATAAAGGGGCACTATTGGTAGAACCACTTTTCAATTCAGGGGTTGATTTTTAAGAATTGTGTTAGCAGCATTACAAGACATGGTTGCAAAAGGTTGTAATTTTAACCCCGTGAAAAAAAGAGTGCTACTAGTGGAACCACTTTTTGATTTAGGGGTTGATTTTAGTATTTTTACGCAAAATTATGGGTTTTTAGCACTAGAGTTCTCGTCTTGAGGTCATAGTTCTCATTAGGTTGGTAACTATGTTTCTATTGCATAAGCTTGGATTCCAAAAGAGAAGAGAACCAAGGTAGACCCAAAGAGCAAAAAATTGATCATCTTAGGGTACAACGATAGTCATAAAGTTTATTGCTTCAACAGAGATGTGGTTGATGAAGAAGTTGGACCTTTCAAAGCTTCTTTAGAGATCACCATTATCATAGAGTAGACCATTGTGGCTAAGGACTTAGGTGTCAAGCTTTAGGTAGCTCCACTTGAAAGGGGGGACGATTCTAAGCATGAGGACTCTTTCAAGGTGGTAATGTTTCTAGACTTGGATGTAGACAACCCGAATTAACATTTGGATGACACACGTATAGGCAACCCAATTCATGGTGACAATATTGACTTGGATGAGGAGGATCCCAAGAAGAGGCCAAAGTGGTGGCTCAACACCATGGGAGATGTTTGAGTATGAGAAATGATCGAGGGACGATCATTGAGAGGTAAGAGCAAACAAATCCAAACACGATGAACTTACTCTAATGGCCAATGTTCARGGACTTTATGAGCCACATGTGTTTGAGGAGACAACAAGAAAAACTTAATGGGAGAAGGCCATGGCAATCAAACTTGAGAGTCTAATGAAAAATCAGACTTGGGATCTCAGAGATCTTCTACCAAAGAAGAGACCCATTGGTTGGAAATGGGTATGCAAGGTCAAGTACAAAGYAGTTGACACACTTGACAAGTATAAGGCACAATTGGTTTCAAAAGGGTTTATTATAGTGCAAGTTGTAGGTTGGGCAAAGCCCGACCCAACCACAAAGAAAGTGCTACAACTATGGGAATCCTACACCCAATGTCACCTCGATGTAGGTCCCACACTTCAAGGGTGACTAGCTCATTCTAGGGTGGCAATCCTGTTGACCCTAGGGGGAATGAGAAGGATGAAGGGAAGTGTAAAGAGAAGTCCCCCGGAAGGTAAAGTGATGGAATAAATGATTGGTTGAAAATGGTAAGTGAAGAGAGGTAAATGGATACCAAGTAAAGAGATAGTTGTCAGTGCGCCTGTACCTACCCGAGACACAAGAAAAGACACTTTTCCAACCAAGTATAGTAATGGATCAGCAAGTTAAGCTTGCTGTCCCTAAAATACAACAGCATACAAGTTAGTAAATCAGCAAATAAATTTTACACTAAAGCTACTTTGAGGTGTTAGATTGACTAGCTAGTTAGTAGGTGAGTTAGGTTGGCAAATAGTTAGGTTTAGGCTAGGCATTGGTCAATGGTTTAGGGCTGTCACAAGTCTGAGTTTTCTGCAGAAAATTGCAGACCTATGGCTGTAGCTAACTAAGGCAAATATCAACAAAGTTAGTGGTCAGATGTTAGTGCTAGGTGTCCCAAAAAGTGCGCCCCAACTAGGAGACTCGGTGGCTGAAAAGTGGAGGAAAGTTAGGGGTTAGTTAGTGAGATATTAGCACCTAGGGTTAGTGATTTTCTGCAGCCTAATGGCTGTAGGAAACAAGTTAGTAGAACAATGAGAAATCATGGAAGAAAAGGGATTCCCTAAAGGAGGAAAAATCCCAAAGGCATCAAGATCACTATCCAAAAGTGAAAGCTTGCAAAGGTTGAAATTTCATGTTTGTCGAGGCAATTGTTTTGTATCTCCAATGCAACTTGAAATTGATTAGTGCCTTAGACTATTGGGTAATGGGGTCAAAGAGATGAAGAAGCTTAGCTAAAGCCTTGGGGGTGTATGCCTTTGYAGTTCCCAAGTATAGCTAGACTTTTTAGGGTCATGCCAAGAGGGTATACGCCCTTGTATTTMTCTTGGAAAAACCACCTTGAAAAGCAATAGAGCTTACAAAAGTTAAGCTTGGATAAAAGATTTGACTTGCAAATGCCCTAGGGGTGTATGCCCTTGTAATTCCTAGGGTTTTGCAAACCAAAACATGAATATCTTGGAGGGTGTACGCCTTTGTAATTCTCCAAGGMAACTTGTGCATAATAATCTCCTTCAAAACAAGCAAATGAAAATACCTTGGGGGGGTGTATGCTCTTATACTTCTCCCAAGGGTTTGACAAGTGACAAATTATAGAATTTAAAKCAAGATAACTAGATAATAAATGCAGATTTCTCTTACCAAATTCATAAATAACATTGAACAAACCCTTATCTCCAAGATCTAGAACATCCACATGCAAGAGAAAGAGATTCCAAGCCTAGCGCATCACTTTTCCACCAATAGCCAAGAAAAACCAAGACAAATGCAAAGAGAGAGAGAATGCTCATAGCTAGGGAAAATTTCAATCCAATAGCCTCTCACAATGGAGAGTTGTTTTATAAAATGAGACCTTATGATCTCTATTTATACAAAATGTAGCTAACATAGTTTGTCCACATAATATTAGGGAAAACACAAGATTAGGGGTCAACAACCCTAATCTTGCCCCTTTACAAAGATAATATCTAAAAATTCTCTTTAATTTCACTTTTGCACAAAGAAAACCCTAAAACAAAGGTGACGTCATCCCTTGAAGGAGGACATTTTGGCAAATTGAGCAAGTCATTGGAGCTGGGTTGCAAAGTAGGGCCTCAAAAGGCCATGTGGCAATCATCCGGAGCCTCTCCACCTCAAAATGCCATGTGTCGTGGTTTGGTTCATCATCAATCACCACATGCCCCTCAAATGTGACGTCAAGCCCCTAGGGAGTGACGTTTTTCCCCTTCTGGGCAAGTCGTTTGGCATGCAAAGGGTGGGCTATGTCTATCCAGCTGTCTCCTAGGCCTCTGAAGGCATCTCTTTGTCGTTTGGCATGTGGGCCTATGTCATCCATTAGATGGGCTGCTTGCCTCATGGAAACCCAAGCTGGGCTTGTTCTTCCAAAACTGGCCACCAACCTGTACCTGCAAGACAAATGGATATGCCCTCCAAGGATCTCAAGTCAAAGCATCATGATGAGTAAATCAAGTTAATAAAAGAGCCATTAAAGCATGTATACCAGGACTACATCATACAAACATGTGCTTGAGAAACTAGACGTTTTTCCAAGTTTGGTTGTGGGAGGGTTGGCATGGTACTTCTTTTCAAGGGATCAAATCCCCTAAGTCTAGGAACAACCCTATCCGAGTCATGTGAATGAAGTGGAATGGATGGGGGAAGTACTCAATGGGCATGGGGTTCATGATATGTAAGGGTCCATAGTATCTCATTTATGGGTGCCTTTGTGGAGGGTGTGCTACACCTTCGTCCATATTGCATTTTTTCCAAGCCCATCAATTTCCTTTTATCTTTCTTTCTTTGTATCTTCTTTGAATATAGCATAGGGTGAATTGGAGGCCACTGCCCTGGTGTGATGACCAGGGAACGATAGTTTCACCCACAAGTGCTTTCACGGAGATGAGAAGGCTGGCTCATGATGAGACCTCCTTTCCCTTAGCCATGCAACTGAGAGCCATTACCTTGGTGTGATGGCCGGAAATGGTAATGTCATATCGGACGTGACAGGCTGGCTCGTGATGAGAACCCCTATCCTCAACTGATCCTTTAAGTGTCTTTATTTATTCTTTTCATGGGGTCCTTATTTTCTTGCGGAGAAGCTTTTCATTGCTTTCTCAGGATCCCTTGGGCGAAGCATCTGGAAGGTTCTTTGATTAGGCTTTTATCTTTTGCCAACTAACTCCCCTTTGGGTCTTCAACCCCTTCTTCCCATGAAATAGGAATGGTCCCTTCTAGGGTCAATCTACCCCAAAATCCCAAGAGAGGATGTCACGAGGGGAGAAATGATGGAAAGTGGTAAGTATGGTCGGGAGTGGCATGATGACTCATCAAAGGAAGCTCCCAGAAACACCCCATCCTAAGGGTGACCATCTACTTGAGTGCCCCAAGCCAACCACCAACATTTAAACAAGGTAAAAGGCATAGTTTCCAAAGCAAATGTCTCATAATAAAAAATAACCTCTGATACACAAGCTAGAATGGCTCAAATATTAAAGTGATAGCCACCATCATACTTGACTTGTACCGCATGGAGAAAGACCCAAATGACCTGTGGTGGCAAGCTGGTGTGGATGATGACCAGGGGTTGGATCATTGTGGTGGCAATGCAGGTCTTTGGTTGTGCAAAAGGGCAAATGTGTGGTTTTTACAACTCTTGGTACTCCATTTCTGCAACTTGAGGGCCTCGAGACATCATCTCCTTAGTTATCCACAAAATGGGGATAACATGGTTCTCTCAACTAGAGGGAATTGACTATGAAGAGATATTTCTTCCTACAACAAAGATCAGTAGCATTCGGTTAATTCTAGCCATGGTAGCATAGTTTGGCTAGAAGCTCCATTAAATGGACATGAAGGGTGCCTTCTTTAATTGAGATTGGAGGAAGAAGTCTATATGTATCAACTRTAGGGTTTTCAGKTTCTAGGGAAGGAGCATCTTGTTTGTAGATTGAAGAAGGCTCTATATGGATTGAAGTAGGCACCTAGGGCATGGTACATTAAGATTGACAGGTACTTGGATGCAGGGGTTCTAGTGGAGTCCTTCAAATTCCAATTTGTACGTCAAAGGCATTGGTAATGATATCATTCTGCCAGTCAGATATGTAGATGACATCATTTTACAGGTAGTGAGGCAAGTGCTATTGAACAGATCAAATCTAATAGGAGTAAAGATTTTGACATGATTGATCTAGGCCTCCTACATTATTTTCTAGGTGTAAAAGTTTGGCAAACAAGTATCAACGTTTTTGTCTCTCAAAAAAATTAACCTAGGAGCATGCTTATTGCAAAATCTCGTCTACACCTTTGGAGAAATTGCTAAAGCTTTTATCCAAGACCGATTCTAAAGTAATTAATCAGTCAATCTCCAAGCAACTAGTGGGGGGCTTGATATACCTTGCAACCACTAGGCCTAATTTGAGCTATGTTTTGAGCTTCATATCCAGATTCACAACAGTGCCAAACGTAGAACATTGGATTGCAACAAAGAGGGTGTTGAGATCTGTGAAAGGGACACTTGACTTTGACATTTCGTATAGCAAAAATAAAGACCTTAGGTTGTGTGGGTATATAGATTCAAATTGGGTAGGTTTTGTGGATGATAGAAAATCAACTTTTGGATATGTATTTAGCCTCGGTACTAGCAAGAAATAGTGCGTAGTAGTCCTTTCATCGATATAAATAGAACATTTAAGAGCAATGAAAGGAGTCTGTGAGGCAGTTTGGCTTAGGAGGATGCCTTTAGACATGAAGATGCAATATTGAATAGACAAAACTAACACCCCTATTTTGTGACAATCAAGAGGTGCTCAAAATAGCTAAGAATCCATTCTTCCATGAGCATACCAAGCATGTTGAGATGCATTGTCACTTCATTAGAGGACTTGTAGAGGATGGATTTATTAAGTTGCAGTACTATTGCATAGAGGATCAAACTACAAACATTTTTACCAAGTTTTTGGGTCCTAGCAAATAGGTAAAATTTTGGGATTAATCTTGGTGTGGTTAGTAGATTGACCATTAAGAGAGGGTGTTAGATTAATATCAGATTAATAATGGTCAATTAGATATTAGACATAGGCAATAATTTTTAATAAAGTTATTTTGACTTAGGTATTTTATGCTTTTATGCATTATTTCACTTTAGTGTATTTCTTGGTCTATCCCACATTACTTGATTAGCTTGTAATTGTTTATAAGGAGGCTTTCGCTCTTCATTTTACCAATGAGTTATAGAGAATTCTCTTAAGTTTATCTTGGTTTTCTTTGTGTTCGATTTTCATTTATTTTAATAGTTAGCAAGCTATTTCCAATAATATAGAGCATGAGCAACACGAGCAAACACACACAACTAAAGATATAAAGAATTAAATGCAAGTGTGATGACCCATAGTGCCCTCAGTTGAGAAGTTTACGTCCTCACCCACAGGGTTCTGCTAAAGCTATCTTTGAGAGGTGGATGTTGGGAGACCAGATGTGAGATAGATTGAAGACAAATACCACAATCTATCCAATTGAAGCAGTGAAGGAACTCCAAGGCCAAATGGAAGAGAAGTTACCAACTTTAGTAGCATCCAAGTTGGTGGAGGGTTGAAGGAGACAACCAAGCCAAATAAGTTCGAGAGCATGGGAGCTTGAAGATGAGAGCTAAATCACGAGAGAGCTACCAATCTGACAGAGTTTCGGCGTAGGAGAAAGAGAGATCAAAAGACCCTTAACAAAGAGCAAGGGAGTGACTTAAATGGAAGAGGGAAAGTTCAAGTGATGTTTCTAGACATTTCATTGAACATTGGGGTGAGTGGTCTTCATGGGAGAATCGTATTGCAAGTTCATGGCCCCTTGTACTAGAGGCAATTGGGTCAGACCATGGGGATTTCTTCGTAAACACCCGCATTGTACCATGAGATCAACAAATTACAAGAAACAAGCATGATATGGTTAAATAAGTAATGGTTTTGATACATGCACCAAATCTACCTAGGTTAATTTAAATTTTGACTAAGTGCCTTAAAGAGTGTATCCTAATGGATTAGCACTATTTGGGGACCCAAGGAAGGCTTCATAACTAATGAAGATCCCAATTAGTGCATGAAGCCCAAGAAATAATCTAGATTAGCAAAGAGGGACCTAAATGAGTCAACCAAAACACCTACCATAACCAAGGAGGATAATGATGAAAGGGGAAAAACCCTCCATAGAACTAGACATCACACTAGAAGACCACAATCATGGATAGGACCTTGGTGTCGTCCGTGGGTGGGTCAAGTATGGATAATGAATTATAAATTATCTCGCACATCAACATTTGAAGGGATATGTGCATGGTCAGTACGAGATGTAGAAACCATAGCGAGGGAGGATGCTATCACATCAATTGGGGAACTTGCACCCCAAAGCTAACGATTGGATTGGCAAAGCTTTTCATGTGGGTAATGCCTCATAAACCACATTTGTCTCTCAATTGTTATCCATGTGGTATCACAACACTCACACACATAGCAAGAGTAAGAGTAAGTATATTATCATGGATAAAAATCCCATAACATGGATATGTTGTTGTAGTAATAGCTTACAATTATGAGCATCACATAGATAACAACCACAAGCCAAAGAGGGTTCACAAAGCATGTCAAGAAAATCGTTAGTGATGTTAGTATTGGAGTGAGTGATGATGCTATCACATCAACTTGGGGACTTGCACCSCAAAGCCAACGTCTAGATTGGAAAAGCTTTTGATGTGGATAATGCCTCATAAACCACCTATAGAATGCTTGCAAAGAGGAGATTTTTTTTTATATTATTCAATGTGTGTAAAATTCATTACATAGAATTGTCTCATGAGAGACGTGTAAGTTAGGAAACTACTTATGTAATTATAAAGTGACACGTGACTAAATAAACATTCAAGTCATTTGATTAAGTCACAACTTTATTAACTATTCATAACTTGAAGTCGTAAGCCTACCTAATACAAGATATGACCATTATTAAATATTAACTCTTTAATATTGTGAGTGCAAAATCAACAATTTTTACTTGGCACACATATTGAAAATGTTCAAGTAATAGTTAACATTTTTACTAAGGGGACTAAATGGGAAGATAGTTATGTAGGGAAAAGGAACTATGGAGTTCTCTAATACAATTTTGCAATAAGAGTTAATCAACTTCCATTCTTAAGAGAATTGCCACTAAAATATTTTTGCTAAGTCCTCTTTAACAAATTTCAAGCAATACAGCCTTGAGAGGCAAGTCAATTTGGTGAAAGTGAGGTGCTGTTATACCCCCCTTCAGTGTTTGATCCTCAAAGTAATGGCTAGCGTACTCTTGCAAGGGGAGTGTTGTTCGGCGGTTGAGCCATCATGGCAGTTAAGTTGATCTGGGTGGTCACATGCCACAATATAAACGATATCCCATCTATTGATAGGTAGTGGATGCTCGTCACTTAAGTATAAAAGAGGCATCCAGGACTTTCAAATTTCAAGCAATATATTTTTTAGTCATAAATGTAAGTGTACACTGCACATAGCCCAAGGGTTAGCTAAACTGGTTGTTGTCAATATTGCTGGGAAATTTGCTAGTTCTATGCCATTTGGTACCCATTTCGAACCTCCCCTGGATAAGGCACACTAGTCTATGCGGACAGGTTTGCTAGGGATTCCATCCACGAATGTTGGGAAGCATACCATGGGTTTCCCTGTGAGGTTTCCTTAGAAAAAAGGTGTGCATTGTACCATTCTAAGCCAATTTTTGTGAAAGAAAATATTAAGAAGGCTCAACTTCCATTGTCAAGAAAAATGTTAGGAAAATGCTTTTGGTCATTCCTCAAATTAATTTCAAGCTGTATTTTTTGACAAAATGTTTCCTATTATCACTATGGCAAGTGTGTCCTTCCCCAATTTGGGTTGATTACAATGCAATCTAACTAACTTACACCAGTTGAGGAAGATGCCTTCAGCTAAGAAGCTGCAAGTGGGGGGTATCTATTCTGCCAAAGTCGCCCTACACTTGCACCTGGCTCCAACCACTTGAAGCGGCCTGCTTGCACTCGTGAGACAGCCCATGAGGGGTGAAACATGTCTTCGAGGGATTTGAGCCTTGGTAGGGGGTATATAACACCCCTGCTTTACCCTCTAACCAGGCCTCCATTGACAATTGCATTTTTTTATCATGACAATTGTATTTTCCAAGTATTATCCTGTACCTAAAGCATTCTTGACAAACTTTGATGAATTTTCATTGTATATTGCATACCAAGGAACTGTGAATTTTTGCCTGACAACAATCTGTGGTTTTTTTTTTGGAATTGCTTCAAGTACATGCCCTGAGGTGCTGCACTGCAAAGGGCAGACCTTTTGGCTTAGGTGCCAGCCTCCAGGTATGAGTGGTGTCTACTCTGCGGAATTGCCTTAGATCTGCACCAAGCCTCATCCCTTTGAAAACACATGTCATGTAGATGAGGCAGACTGCAATGTGACTGAAACCTTTGTGGATGGCCGAATACTATGTCACCTCACAAATGCCAAATTATTCCTCTAAATGCTTTAATTTTAAGTTTATGAACACACCTAGATTATATCTTTGTATGTTTCTAGTATCTAGTGATTTTGATTGTAGCAGAAGTCCCTTTTTTAACAGAGAAAAGTTCATAGCATTCAAAAGCATATGCATAAGTTGGTAATGTTTCCATCTATTTTGGAAAAGTTGTTGCATGATAAGCTATCATATGAAGAAAGGAAAACTGAAAAAATGAGCTGAAACTACAGGGAATAATATAGAAACCATTAATCTCTTTAAGACTTGTGGGTTATGTCTAGGTTTAGAGTATAAGCTGTCTCTGTAACTGTAAAGCATGCTGGCTTTCCAGTAGCCAGAGATCTAATTTAACAGTACAAACTATATCAAGGGTGTTTTTGGCTTCCTCTTGTTTCTTCATTTTTCCGAGAGGACAAAGTGATCCTTCATAATCTAAAATTTAAATAATCCAGGTCAATGCATTTGATCAACTCAGAAATTTAACGGTGAAATAATAGTTATGTTTGTGTTGGTGCTTTCGAAGTGGTATATTTACCTTGCGAGCCAAAGAGAAAATGTGGGTGGGTGGAGCTACATCTGAGCCTAGAGTCCAACCAGTTCAAAACCAAAATCAAAATCAAAATCAAATTAGGTTAAAGTTTCCTTGTAGAAAATCATGTAAATCAACTTTCAAGAATTGTTCATGTAATGATCTAGTTTATTGAATTGTAGGGCAGTTTACTGAAATTCTGGTTTACTAAATTCTAGACAGCAATCTCTAGTTCAGCTAAGTACTTAGGCATTTTATTGAAATGAAACGCAATAATTGTAGTAGCTAGCAGCAGTGTTTAGTTTACTCAGCAATTAGTCAATTAGAATAAATTAAAGCCATGATTTGTGGGTTGTTACTGATAGTCCAGTTCAATCCCCACTTTTGGATGGGAAAGGAATTCTTGGGTCAAAATTAGTTCATCAGAATCTGTGAAGTGCCCACTTCAGTTGACAAAGAAGTGTTTCCTTAAAATAAAAGGGTGATACCCCACGTGAGTGGGGGGAAGGGAGCAATCTTGTGAATTAGGCATTTTTCTGAAATTAAACACACTGGTTGTAGTAACTAGCAGTAGTGTTTAGTTTCCTCAGCAATTAGTCAGTTGGAATAAATTCAAGCCCGTTATTTGTGGGCTGTTAGTGGTTAGTCCAGTTCAATCTCCCCTTTTTGCATGGGAAAGGTATTCTTGA
>JASDQU010687450.1:13967-48878 GCA_032191745.1 Picea mariana
GGGGGTTTACTCGACCATTCTATCAGGTTCCATGTGCATCATTCTTATTTCCATGCACAACATATTGATCCAAAGTGGAATTTCTTCTAGCATCTGCTTCCTCAGATATTCTTCGAACTTTCTTTTAGCCTCACTGAAAGAATCACTATATTCTATAACAAAATCAATAATGTATGCTTCCTTCACTCAATCTAACTAAAAATAAATAGCTCAAGTCCACTTGTTATCTAGCACCTTCAAGTTATCAAGCTTGGATTGATCCCAAACTATCGGATCCATTGGCAACACAACCAAATTGAATTCAACTTGTCACTTTAACCATTCATGTAGCATACATGGAAATTCTAGGAAGAAAATCTCATGCATATTCGAGTAAAAATATCTTCCTTTCCATTCCTTCACATTCACCCACAATCCTTGTATCTCTCAAAAGGGAAAATGTGTCTTCTTTATCTTCTATCTAGTCTTAAACCTCCTCCTTATAAGGATGCCAAATCATTTTCTTTTCCTCCATCGATATCAATAAGACTTCAGGTCTCGAAAAAAAAATGATTTGTAGGGTGTTCGCCTTCGGTTGACGCTTGCGTGTGTTCCATCCTTATTAATGCTGGGGAGTTTAGACCCAAGGTTCCTCCATATCTATCTGGAAAAACCCCCAAAGCACCGACATATCAATCCTCGGCTGAGGCTGAGGACGGTATCACCCGAGATGTAGAGAGGATCACAAAGACCATAAGCTCTTGTGACAGGGATGAAGGATTAAACATATGCAACATTACTACATTTGACATCCATCTAACTCAGGTATGATAATCTATTTAGGACTAAGAATTGAAACTATGCACACACATATTCAACTCATTCATAACAGACACAAAATAGATCATAACTGACATATCTTTATTATTGAGAGTATTCCATTACAAAAAAGACATACAGTGCGTTGAATAATTGCTTAGGAAAACCATGGAACTTCATATCATTACTATATATAAAACAATGGGAATACAACATAATGTACCATGCGCCTTGTCTTAGGATTAAGAAAGAACAAAGACACATGAATATATTCAAAACATCAAAATATTACAATAGGCTCAAAGTGAGATCGATATTGATAACTAAGCTAACTCAAAACTCTCTGACTGATTATCTCATGAGATAACCTTTTTTTTCTTAGCTTAGCACTGTCTTTTTATATCTTCCATTGTTGGGAAGCATTGTCTTTTTCTTCTTTTCTCCAATTGCTTGTTTGATCCAACTGCCTCACACACTTTTGGTGCCTACCAATGATCCACTTAGACTCTTCGCATCATGGATAATATTGACTATCTTTCCAACTCATCTTTTGTCCGCCCCACGTCTTCATATGTTGTAGGCAATAATCATTCCGAGAGATTTCCGAGTGATTCCTTTCTTGATTCCGCTAGGAATCTTCTTGGTTTCAAGCGCAATTGAAAAAAATTATACCAACGCACACTTAGTAGTCTTTATACTTGGTGTGCTGTTGAAAAAATTGGTCTGATGCACACTCTATGTAATTCTTCATGAATTTCCTTCGGTGTGCACAAAACTATGGAATGAGTGTGCACAAATTTGTTTGTGCGCATTCACAAAAATGGACCCAAATATTTAGGTTCCAACAACAAAAACTTGGGGGAGGCCAACTTCAGGGACTTGATCAAGTTTCTTGACAAAATATTCATGAGTGGAATTGGAAACAGTTCAATTAGTTGATTCAAGCAGTCAATTGAAAGCTATAACAACAGAGGAAAAATCAGGAGACAGATCAAATCCTGCTCTTTCCGTGGCAGTGGGCCAATTCACTGATTAAGTGATGGGTAAACCAATGCGGGTTAGGGTTTCAAAGCAGATTCGGGTCCTAATTGGATGCGATTTTAGTTTAACATTATATTTTTCCTTAAAAGGGATGAGAGTTTGTTAATTTTTGACATAATTTGTTTTTGATGTTTCATGTTGTATGTGATTTGTGTTTAGTAATCAATTTTACTTGTAATTAGATCATTAAAATAAAATCTGATTTGATATTAAGAACACCATCTTATCTATTGTTAAATGAGTATGTTTATATTGTACATAATATTATTAGATAAGGAAGACATATTTTTGAAGTGGATTTTATTATGTGGTGCTTAGTTTTCCCATTATAAGTTATAAGTTGGTATATTATTATGTTGTGATTGTTGATTGTTATTATTGTTATTCCTTGTGATTGGACATGTTAATAATAATTGGGTGAATCCACAAAGATGGGTAACCATTTTGTGGTACAATGTATTGTAGGAGATGTGTGGTGGATCTTTTTCAATTGAAAAACATTTTTTTGCTAAAACAACTATACTAACTTTCGACCAAAAATGATTTTCCAATGAAAGTTAAATTTAACAAAAGCAAGTTTTTGACCACGTGTTGATTTTTAATAGTGCTTATTTTTGGTTGAAGATTTGACATAGCCTTTGGTTCCAAAGATTCCTTACCTAAAGAAATTTTTCGGCCAAAAAATGATTTTGGTCAAATTTTTATTTCAACCAAAAAAACTTTTTGATATATAAGAGTGGAGCAAGTTACCCTACCTTTTCTTCTATATTTCTTTCAATTTGTGGCACTTTCCAGCCTACTTGCATCTATTTGGAATTGATAATTGTACCTTGGAACTATCATGGGAATATCATATATATGACAATTATCCTTGAATGTTGCTTGGACATGTCACTTGCGCATTGAACCTTGCTTGGACATTGCTTGAACCTTCCATGGAATTTTTTGGACCTTGCCCAGACCTTGTCACCTTACTTGGGCATTGATTCGATTTGAAACCTGCTCAAACTCTTCTCAATACTTCTAGGACCTTGTCAACTATTCCATGCTACTCAAGTGGGGTTATCACCTGTTCAAACTCAGCTTAACACTACCCTAACTATGTTAATTTCTTGTCACTACTCAAACAAAGATATCACCCACTTAGACCTTGCTTGGTGCTTCTTGGTAATACCTTCCTCCTATTCAGTTGGACCTTAATCAATGCTACTTGTTATGTAATTTTTTCTTCCATGGCCACTTCAAAAAATAATTTAAAATATGTATAAAAATGCATAAAATTATAATCGATGTTGCTTGTTATGTAATTTTGTCTTCCATGGCCACTTCAAAAAATGCTTTAAAATATGTATAAAAATGCATTAAATTATGTTCTATAACCATAGTTGCCAAGTTCAATTTTTTTTATGTCATTTCTTAAAAACAAATTGAGAATATATTGTTGGACACACCTACCATACTTAGAGGGGGGGTGAATGAGTGTGGGGCTCTTTTTTCCCAAAACATCCCTCTTGCACAAAACTCATTAGTTAGCATTCAACATTTATTCATTACTCATTGATGTCATTTACAATCAGTTAGATGTGAACACATATCAACAGTATATCATCAGCAAGTCATCACCACAAGTCATCACCACACAGAACTCAAAGAACAAAAGATTTATGTAGAATTTTTCTTTTTATTACGGACTACAATCCTTGGGGTTTATCAACAAAAACTGAATAGATTACAACTCTACAAGAGCACTAGCTCTATATGCAAGACTCAACTTACATTCTTAGCACCAACTGAGTTGAGGCAACAATCATCCACAGATACCAATTTGTCACAGGTACGTGACCTGTCAGTAGTGCAGCCTGCGTGTGTACACGCTCTGGCTCACTACAACCCACATATGTATGCGGTCAATCTATAATGAAACATGCGTATACTTCTGAGCAACTAAGATTTTTCTTTGCTTCACATGCTCATATATTCTGCTCCCTGCAATCACATTCTCTTATGTCTTTCACTCTCCAAACTAACCACCAGCGAGTCACAACACATCCAAGATCTCCAATATCTTATTCATGCTTCTCAAGCATAAGATATAAATGCTACTCAAACATGTGTAAAAAACTAGTATACTATACCCATCATATAAATACTGAATCGTAAGAGTCTTGCTCACTCCATCAACCAAATCAAACCATATCATAACAACCATACCAAGAACGCCTTAAGCATTCACCAAACAAACAAGAATATCCATCAAGTCAATAGTATCACCATACCAGAATCTTTGTGGCAGATCTGAGCCCATAGAGTGAAGATTTGGAACCTGCTCCAGTCTTCAACATCCAGTCATCATCTCAAACACAAATCTCCATGATTTTATCTACTGTATGTGCCCTGTCTTCATACAACCCACATGTGTACGTGCCCTGGCCCATTACAGCTTGTGTATACCTCAGAAACTAGGGTTTCTGAAGCTCCGAGATTTTTTCTGTCAAGATCTCAGACATTGTCGAAAATTTGATGCGTCCATGAGATCCTCCTCACAAAATCTCTCTTAGAATAGATATTCAATCATGCTTAAGAGATCTTCAACAAAAAGGTACATTTCACAAGAGACCCTCGCCTCTTATTTATACTCTTTATCTTCTAGGTCACTTAACCCATTTCTAGGTCACTTAACCTATTTCCCATTTTTTAGGGTTAACCACTTTCCATAAATATAAAGTTGTCTAATACTTTATCATAAAAATATTCCTTCTTGATTTTGTCACCTTACTTTATCATTTAAATAATCGTTCTTGATTTTGTCACTTCTCTTTATTATTTAAATAATCCACCTTGACTTTTTCACTTTACTTTATCATTTAAATAATAATTTCTTCTTTGCAAGCTCTTTGACTTCTTTGACCTTTTGGGGTTTTAAGCCAACATATGAGGGTCCTCCAACTTCGTAAGGCCATAACTCTCAAAACATGAGGAGTTATGTGACATTCCACATACCATCGGAAATGGCATGACAAGCACTATCCATCTAGTATAGTTTCACCAACAATTTCACTGATCTTCATCTCATTATTCCACACTCAAGCATGGTTCATTCAATGATACTTCAAAGGTAACTCAACTGTAAAGCATCTTCCCAAGAGATATTTCACCATAATGGGACCACTTTGGAGTTCATACATGATAAGAAAATAATGAGTCATCTTTGCATCAAACAAACTATGCATCATATATCAAATAGTCCATCTTCATCATGTATCAATTACCACTCATTGATCCATCTTCATCTATGCATCATATCAATGATAACTTATTGATCCATCTTCATCGATTGGTTTCCACTTGACATCTATCATTCTCATCAAGGAAAATACATATACATTGTTCATCAACCATTAATCAATCAAGCCTATAAATCAATTCATTGACATCAAACAATCACTTAATCACTTGACATCAATCCTTTGACATCAATCAACAAAACCATTGGCATCAATGACAACATGATCCAACAATCTCCCCCTTTGGAATTGATGGAAATACCAACATTTATGTCAAAACCAATCATTGATGTCAACATGTAGACAAGGAATTATCTACATCAATAGTCATCAATCATATCAAAATGACTATGTCTCCCCATTAGTAATTTCTGAGAAGATATTTTATGTATACTTGCATTTGCAAGAATATGATTTTACAATGAGGCTCCAAATTCTTTTTTATCATAAAGAAAATCTAAAACCCTAACCCCGAAAGATGAAAAGCCAACAGTTTTGTGGACCCCGTTTTGGGTAGTTTGGTGTATCAATTTCCTGAGGGCGTAACTTTGGCATATGATCTCCATTTGGGGTGTACAATAGCTCGTTGGAAAGGTATAGTCGAGGATATTAATTTTGGGGGATAAAGAAGAGCCTATGGCTATCATTGAGAAGATCTATTTCGAAAAACCTTCATTTAGGCCCTCAAAAAGGCCCTAGAAGTTAAAAACTTCTAAAAATGGTAAATTACCAAAATTGTCAGAATATTGTTTTGAGCCAGTTGAAAAAGGTGGGTGGCCACCGAAATCCACCTGGACCAACTAAGTTCAAGAAATACTTGGTTGGGCTAAAATTCTTTGTGAGGACACATCACAACAGCTTCAAGTACTTTCTGTATCAAAAGGACTTAAATGAGAGGCAACAGAAATGGGTTAGCAAGATTCAGGGTTATGACTTTGAAATTAAATTTTTCAAAGGGAAAAATAATATGGTGGTAGATGCCTTATCCAGAAGACCATCATTTTATGCTATGACTGAAATTTTAGTTGACTGGAAGGCCCACCTTTTGGTGGAATACCCAAAAAACAGGTTTGCATGTGAATTGATGGATGGTTAGGTACAAGATGACAACTTCAGAATTGTGGATGACATCATATATCACACGGGCCGAATATTCTTGGTTCCCAAGTAAACCTTTAAAACCAAAGTGCTACAAGCATGCCATGATTCACCAATAGCAGGACATCAGGGGTTCGTCAATACATACATGAAAATAAGGGAAATATTTGCTTGGAAGGGCATGAAGGAAGATGTGATGTGCCACATCAAGGAATGCACCACTTGTCAGGTGAACAAGGATGAACACACTCATCCAAAATGATTACCACAACCACTTCCCATTCCTGAGCAAAAATGGGAAATCATATCCATGGATTTCATCACGGGATTGCCCAAGGCCGAGGGCAAGGATTACATCTTTGTGGTGGTGGAAAGGTTAATCAAGTTTGCTCACTTTTTCACTATTGCCAAAAATTATAGTGCAACAGATGTTGCAGATTTGTTCTTTAGAGAGGTATTCAGGTTGCATGGTTTACCCAAAACCATTGTGAGTGACAAGGACAACAGGTTCATGAGCACCTTTTTACAAGAGCTATTCAGGTTGGTAGGTACAGCCTTAACCCCCAATACTAGCTATCATCCTCAAACTGATGGCTAAACAGAGATAGTCAAAAAGTGGGTTCAAGGCTACCTTCAGAATTATGTGTCAAGGCAGTAGAAGGCATGGGTTAAGTGGCTTCATTTGGGGGAATATTTCTATAACAACACCCATCACATGTCTATTGGTATGTCACAATTCAGAGCCTTTAACAATTATGATCCCCTCTTCTTTGTGGATATTGTCTTCGGTGACACCAAGGCTTCGATGGTTCAAAATTGGATTCAACAGAGTCAGGATATACTCAAAGAACTTAAATACCACGTGCAAAGGGCACAGAATCAACAAAAGTTTCAGGCAGACAATCATAGGGTGGAGCGCACATTTGAGGTTGGTGATTTGGTTTACTTGAGGCTTCAACCATACAGACATGCATCCATTAAGAGGAGTGGCGTAGAAAATCTCTAACCTCGCTTATTTGGACCATACAGGGTAAACAAAAAGGTATGTTATGTGGCATATGAGCTTGATCTATCAAAAGGTAGCAAAATACACAATCTATTTCATGTGTCATTCTTAAGGAGAGCCATAGGTAAACACATCCTTCTTATTGAGGAACTGCCACCCTTGGATGAAGAGAGGCAATTGATACCGATTCGAGAAGAAATATTAGAAGTAAGGGAGAAGAGGTTAAGAAGGAGGAGAATCAAGGAATACTTGGTCAGGTGGAAGAACATACCCATAGAGGATGCCACTTGGGAAGGGGGGCGCACCATTGGAAGAAGAAGAGTTCGATCCAGGAAGTGGAGGAGGTTTTTGGAAATTCATACTTCTGGGTTCTCTCTGTAGGGCCTCGACCATCATTTCTAGCCTATTTTGGGAGAGGCTTACTTGCCATATGATTTGTTAGAGGTTGGAATGAGTTGGAGAGAAGGAGGGCGCACTCCAAAACATGGTTTCATCTGTTTGGAGGAGCAGATATTCATTATTCAACTGGAGACTTCACCAAGGTGTTTTTCTTTCCCCGATCTACCCTTCCAACCATTTTCATATCATTTGGAGGTTCCTAGTAGTGAGGCCAAAATACTGGGTCTCTTTAGTCATCCAGGAGGGCGCAACCCAGTTTGGGGTTTCAACTATAAGAGGAGCAGATCTCTATCATTCAGCCTGAGACTGCAGGAGGGGGTTTGTGTTTCCCCGATCTACTATTCCATCTAGTTTCAGATTATTTGGAGGCCTCTAGAAGTAGGGCCAAAATATTGAGTATATTCATCCATTAAGAAGGGCGCAACTCAGCTAGGGGGGTTTGGATCTGATCCCTGGAAGGAAATAAATCCATCTTTTTCTTTGCATCAACTTATTGTCTTGCCTTTGGAGGATTATATATTTATTCTTAAGAATTTTTTAGCATCTATTATTCCTGTTAGATATTCTTATTGGTATTCTACCATATTTGCAAATCTATTGTATCAAGATCTCTGTAATATCTAAATAAAGGTCAGATCTGAGCTATTTGGTTCCATATTGATGTTTCTTGTTGTATCTTATCTTTCCTTATGTTATATATTCATATCCATGTATACATTCTTTGATATCATAAACATAAACCCTAATGCGCAACTTCATGAGTAAACCTACCAATAGATAACTAAACAAACAATAAACAGTTAGTGTTTCCAGCAAAAACTTGGCTTGGGAACATTATAGTGGTATCAGAGCATTGATACTCCCAACCGATGGGGATGATCACATGCATAAATTCAGTGATATCTATATGGGAAGACACAGAAAGAAGACAGGTGAACCAGAGGCAGAAATGGAAGGTTCAGGTGAGGACAGTGAGCCACAATTTCTAGTAGGTTTTGCAAAGGAGTTACAACACTCCATAAATCAGACAGAAAGTGAACTTGTGCACCATCTATGGGATAACTAGGAAAAAATGCGCAGGGGATAGTTTGAGATGAGGGAGACCTTGGAAAGAGTAAACGCAAACCAGGAGAAGATTGTGAAACACCTATTACAGATGACCCACAGAGGCAGATCCCACAGAAAATGAAGATGAGGAAGATGCAGGTCACGACCTTACAATAGATAAGAAGGTAACAATAACATCAATTAGTAGGGTACCCAAATTCAACACCTTCGGGATGAGAGGAGTGCTACAGGGGAAGAAAGTTTTAGTTCTCATTAATGGGGGTGCTTCACATAACTTCATTGATTCAGCCCTACTACAAAGAAGACATATAATTATAGTTGAATTTGAAGGTTTCCGTGTGGAGGTAGGAGGGGGGTGCATTATGCCTTGTGACAAGTATATTCCAAGAATGAAGCTTACATTGGGCATGCATGATTTGTCACAATATTTCTATGTAATGGATCTTGCAGACACTAACATTATCATTGGAGTTCAATGGCTTAGTACGTTGGGGCCAATCACTACCAACTACAATACCATGGAGATGTATTTCATGGAGGAAAATGGGAAAAAGGTGATACTTAGGGGTATGATAGGAAACACACCTAGATTCATGACATCAAAGCTCATGGAGGCCATATTTAGGAGGGAGGACATTATGTATGAAACATAATGTAAAATATTGGTTTGGGTGGATAAGAAAGGGGATACTTATTACTCTCCATAGATTCATAGAATAATTGACATGCACAACAAGGTCTTTGAACCCATTCCACCAGGAGCACCACCAGATAGTGGGTTTGAGCACATCATAGAATTGGAAGAGGGAGAAAAACCTGTCATCACCACTCCTTACATGCACCCAAAGAAGCATAAAGATGAGATTGACAAGGTTATCAAACAAATGCTAGATATGGGCCACATTAGGCCAAGTTCCATTACCTTTGCATCTTCAGTGGTGTTAGTGAAAAACAAGGATGGGACCTTGCGCATGTGCATTGATTACAGGGAATTGAATAAGAAGATGATTAAGAACCGATACCCCATCCCTAGGATTGATGAGCTATTAGATGAGCTTCATGGGGTTGTATGATTCACAAAGATTGACTTGTTCTTTGGCTATCATCAGATAAAAATGAGGGAGCAAGATGTACCCAAAACTGCTTTCAGATGTCACTATGGTCACTATGACTTCTTGGTAATGCCCTTTGGGCTAACTAATAGGCCAGCCACCTTCCAATCGTGCATGAATCGTGTCTTTAATAAGAAATTAAGGAAGTTCCTCTTGGTCTTCTTTGATGACTTGTTGATCTACAACAAAACATGAGAGCAACATCTGCAACATGTTGAACATATTTTAGCCATCATGGAAATACAATATATGTATGCTAAAGAATCAAAATGTGAACTTGGAATGAAAGAGGTACTCTATTTGGGACACATCATTGGGGTGAAAGGGGTACAGGTACACCAAGGGAGGATACATGCTATAATTGATTGGCCGACACCTAAGACACTCACCGAATTAAAAGTATTTCTTGGAATCTGCTACTATTACAGGAGGTTTGTCAAAGGTTTCTCTCAACTTTACACACCTTTGATTGATTTGACCATGAAGGGTGCATTCAAGTGGATTCCATAAGCACAATTGAATTTTGACAAGATGAATAAGGTAATCATGACTTGTTCAGTATTGAATTTGCAAGATTTTATACAACCCTTTACAGTGGAGTGTGATGCCTTGGGGGAGGGCATTGGAGCAATGCTTATTAATGCGCCCTTCCTGGTCAAATGACCCATGCAAGAAAGGGGCCAGAAATATATGCAAACAAAGAATCCAGTGGTTCTCATGGGGAAACTAGACCTCATAAGGAGCAGAGCTTTCACTACCACACTAAGGGGCAGATTTTTGGAGGAGAGGATTCTAAGGGGATAACATATAGTAGAACTACCCCTAGACCCTACCTACCTACATTTCTAGTTAACCAACCACAACACAACCACCATTATGAGATTGAGGACAATTTTGAGCAATATGCCAAGGAATATGAATCATTGAGTGTAGTATTCAAAATAATATTCACACTGGACCAATATTGTGGGATCAAATTCAGGGGTATGCCCAAATAGTATCACTGAAACAACTATGAATTGAAGCATAGGGAAGGAAAGACGGAGATCCCATACTTTGATGGTTCTTCCAAGGTGACTGTGCAATCTTGGGTGCAAAATCTCGATACCTTCTTACAAATTAACCCAATGAGAGATATGGATGCCATCAAGTTTTCCACCATTTACTTGGAGGGAAAATATCATGACTGGTGGTACCATGGGTTAACTACACCGGTCCATAATCAGATTACTTCTTACACAGAGTACACGCAGAGTCTTATTGACAGGTTTAACCAGGGGAATCCAAAACTACATTTTAGGGAACTCACCCAACTCAGGTAGATAGGTTCACCATAGGCATATATAGAGGATTTTCAGAGGATAGCAGTTATGGTGCAAGATGTGTCTCAAGTGAGACTAATGATTCTCTTAACAGAGGGGTTGATGGATCCCTTAAGGGTTTGGGTCGAGGATTTTAAGCCTACCAGCTTACAGGATGCTATATGGAAGACTAGGGACTTGGGATCAACAACGAAAATTAAATTTACCCTTAGACCTCCTCTAAACCCAAGGGGAAGAGACCAAAGATCCCCCATGAACCAAGGGGGAAGAGACCAAAGGGGGTTTGACTGAGGAAGAGGTAGAATGGATGAAACTACTAGGAGGGAATTTAGAAGGAAACAATTGTGCTTTACATGCAAATATCCTTGGGATCCAACACACAAATGCATGGGTAAAGGCAAGGCTCACTACATTGAAGTGATTTCCAATGATGGGGAGGAGGAAGATTTTGGCCATCTATAGAAAATGGAGGAAGATTCGACAGAAAATGCATATGAGGAAGATGCAGGTCACAACCTTACAACAGATAAGAAGGTAGCAATAACATCAATCAGTGGGGTACCCAAATTAAACACCTTCATGATGAGAGGAGTGCTACAGAGGAAGAAAGTTTCAGTTCTCATTGATGGGGGTGCTCCACATAAATTCATTGATTCATCTCTACAGCAAAGAAGACATATACCTTCAGTTGAATTTGAAGGTTTTCACGTGGAGGTAGCAGGGGGGCGCACTATGCCTTGTGACATGTATATTCTAGGAATGAAGGTTACATTGAGCAGGTATATTTTGGCACAATATTTCTATGTAATGGATATTATAGACACTAACATCATCCTTGGAGTTCAGTGGCTTAGTACGCTGGGTCCAATCGCTTCCAACTACAATACCATGGAGATGTATTTCATGGAGGAAAATGGGAAAAAGGTGCTACGCAGGGGTATGACAAGAAACACACCTAGAGTGGTGACAAAAAAGCACATGGAGGCCATCTTCAGGAGGGAGGACATTGTGTATGGAACATAAAGTAGAATATTGGTTTGGGTGGATAAGAAAGGTGATACTCATTACTCTCTAGAGTTTCAAAGAAACATTGACAAACACAACAAGGCCTTTGAACCCATTCCAGCAAGAGCACCACCAAATAGAGGGTTTGAGCACATCATAGAATTGGAAGAGGGAGTGAAACCTGTCATCACCACTCCTTACAGACACCCAAAGAAGGCTATCAAAGAAATACTAGATATGGGCCACATTTGGCCAAGTTTCAATCCCTTTGCATCTTCATTGGTGTTAATGAAAAAGAAGAATGGGATGATTCACATGTGCATTGATTACATGGAATTGAATAAGAAGATGATCAAGACCTGATACCCCATCCATAGGATTGATGAGCTATTGGATGAGCTTCATCGGGTTGTATACTTCACAAATATTGACTTGCGCTATGGCTATCATCAAATAAAAATGACGGAGTAAGATGTACCCAAGACCGCTTTTAGATGTCACTATGGTCACTATGAGTTCTTGGTAATGCCCTTTGGGATAACTAATGCACCATCGACCTTTCAATCATGCAAGAATCATGTCATTAACAAGAAATTAAGGAAGTTCCTCTTGTTCTTCTTTGATGACTTGTTGATATACAACAAAACATGGGAGGAGCATCTGCAACATGTTGAACATATTTTAGCAATCATGGAAAGACAATCTCTATATGCTAAAGAATCAAAATTTTAATTTGGAATTACATCGGTACTCTATTTGGGACGCATCATTGGGGTGGAAGGGGTACATGTACACAAAGAGAAGATACATGATATACTTGATTGGTCGACACCTAAGACACTCACCAAATTAAAAGGGTTTCTTTGCATCTGTTTCTATTACAATAGGTTTGTCAAAGGTTTCTCTCAACTTTGTGCACCTTTGACTAATTTGACTAGGAAGGGCGCATTCAAGTGGAGTCGAGAAACATAGTTGACTTTTGACAAGATGAAGAAGATAATGAGCACTTGTCCAGTATTGGCTCTGCCATATTTTGCACAACACTTTACAGTGGAGTGTGATGCCTCAAGGGAGGGCAATGGAGCAGTGCTTATGCAAAATAGGAACCCTATTGTTTATGAGAGATGAAAACTAAGGGGTCATGAGATTCTCTATACTATCTATGAAAAAGAGATGTTAGCCATCATGTATGCATTGGATAATTTCAAGCGATACTTGTTTGGGGAAAAATTTGTTGTGAGGACAAATCACAACAGCCTCAAGTACTTTCTGGATCAAAAGGACTTAAATGAGAGGCAACAGAAATGGGTTAGCAAGATTCAAGCTTAGGACTTTGACAATGAATTTGTCAAAGGGAAAAATAATGTGGTGGAAGATGCCTTTTGTAGAAGACCATCAGTTTATGCTATGACCAACATTTCAGTTGACTGGAAGGCCCACCTTTTGGTGGAATACTCAAAATCCAGGTTTGCATGTGAATTGATGGATGGGAAGGTACAAGATGACAAATTCAAAATTGTGAACGACATCATATATCACAAGGGTCGAATCTTCTTGGTTTCCATGTCAACCTTTAAAACCAAAGTATTAAAATCATGCCATGATTCACCAGTAGCATAACATCAAGGGTTCGTCCATACATACAGGGAAATAAGGGAAAGATTCGCTTGGAAGGGCATGAAGGAATATGTGATGTGTTGCATCAAGGAATGCACCACTTGTCAGGTGAACAAGGATGAAAACACTCATCCAACAGGATTACTGCAACCACTTCCCATTCCTGAGCGCAAATGGGAAAGCATATCCATGGATTTCATCATGGGATTTCCCAAGGCCTAGGGAAAGGATTACATTTTTGTGGTGGTGTACAGGTTAACCAAGTTTTCTCACTTTTTCACTATTGCAACAGATTACAATGCAACACAGGTTGAAGATTTGTTCTTTAGAGAGGTCTTCAGGTTGCATGGTTTACCCAAAACCACTGTGAGTGATAGGGATAATAGGTTCATGAGCACCTTTTCACTGGAGCTATTCAGGTTGGTAGGTATGGCCTTAACCCCCAGTACTAGCTATCATCCTCAAACTGATGGCCAAATGAATATAGTCAATAAGTGTGTTGAAGGCTACCTTTGGAATTATTTTTCAAGGCAGTAGAAGGCATGGGTTAAGTGGCTTCATTTGGGGGAATATTGCTACAACAGCACCCATCACATGTCTATTGGTATGTAACCATTCAGAGCCTTATAAAATTATGATCCCCTCTCCTTTGTGGATATTGTCTTCGATGACACCAAGGCTCCCATGGTTCAGGATTGGATTCAACAGAGTCAGGATATACTCAGAGAACTTAAATACAACGTGCAAAGGGAACAGAATCAACAAAAGGTCTAGGCAAACAAGCACAGGGTGGAGCACACATTTGAGGTTGTTGATTTGGTTTACTTGAGCCTTCAAACATACAAACATGCATCCATTAAGAGGAGTGGTGCATAAAATCTTCAATCTCGCTTATTTGGACCATACAGGGGAAACACAAAGGTAAGGGTTGTTGCATATGAGCTTGATCTGGCCCAGGGCAGTAAAATACACAATGTCTTTCATGTTTCATGCTTAAAGAGAGCCATAGGTAAACACATCCTTCCTATTGAGGAACTGCCACCCTTGGATGAAGAGGGGCAATTGATACTGATTCCAGAAGAAATATTTGAAGTAAGGGAGAAGAGGTTAAGGAGGAGGAACATCAAGGAATACTTCGCCAGGTGGAAGAACTTACCCATAGAGTATTCCACTTGGGAAGGTGAACATATTCTTCAGGAGACAGGTTCAGAATTGCTTGTGGGCAAGCAATTTCTAGCAGGGGAGACTATAATGTCCCCCACCTCTTGATGAAAAGGTTATGAGAGAATTAGTAGTCTAGTTGTCCCCATTAGACTATATTCTCAGGAAAAGGACAACCCAAAGCCATTACCTAAGCACAACGTTATAATATTAAGTTGACTTTGGGGGGAAAAGGTAAATTGAAGGAAAGAAAAGAACATGTGTGGAAAATCTAGGAGTTAAACCTAGGGGTTAACTAACTTAGTAGAAAAATAGATCCAGAATATAAAATAAAGGAAGGGCACACTTCTCACTCATTCTGGATTATTATTACATTTTTCATTTGGGCTCTTGAGCACAAAGGAATTTTCAGGGTTTTGAGATTACAAACCCTAGAGATCAAGTTAGTGGTGAAAGAGCCCACCTATCTTGATCCAAGCTTGGTCTCGGGGGTGGAATACTCCTCCCACACCATTCTACAATAGTTACAGGTACCATCTCTCAGCCAAGGAAGGAACAATGTGCAACCTAGGGGATTTTGAGTAAGGGGGGCGCACCATTGGAAGAAGAAGAGTTTGATCCAGGAATTGGAGGAGGATTTTGGTCATTCAGACTTCTGGGTTTTCTTTGTAGGGCCTCAACCATCATTTCTAGCCTGTTTTGGGAGAGGCTTACTTTCCATATGATTTTTTAGATCTTGGCACGAGTTGGAGATAAGGAGGGTGTATTGAATAACATGGTTTCATCTGTTTGGAGGAGAAAATATTCATTATTCAACTAGAGACTTCACCAGGGGGTTTTTCTTGCCCCGATCTACCCTTCCTGCCAATTTCATAGCATTTGGAGGTTCCTAGCAGTGAGGCCTAAATATTAGGTCTCTTTAGTCATCCAGGAGGGCACAACCCAATTTCGGGTTTTAGCTATAGGAGGAGTATATCTCTATCATTCATCCTGAGACTTTAGGAGGGGCTTTGTCTTGCCCTGATCTACTATTCCTGGTAGTTTCAGAGTATTTGGAGGCCTCACCAGGGATGAAATATTGAGTATATTCAGCCATCCAGAAGGGCACAACTCAGCTAGCAGGGTTTGGATCTGATCCCTGGAAGGAAAGAAATCAATATTGTGTTTTGCATCGGCTTATTGTCTTTCATTTGGAGGCTTATATATTAATTCTTGAACATTTTGTAACAAATATTATTCCAATTGCATATTCTTATTGGTTTTCTGCCAGATTTGCAGATTTGTTGTATCAAGATCTCTATATTATCTAAATAAAGCTCAGATCTTAGCTATTTGGTTCCATATTGGTGTTTCTTGTTGTATATTGTCTTTCCTTATGTTATATCTTTAGATCCATGTCTACATGATTTGAGATCATCAACATAAACCCTAATGCGCTACTTCATGAGTAAACCCTCAAGCACACAACTAAACAAACAATAAATAGTGAACAGTTAGTGTTTCCAGCAAAAAATTGGCTTGGGAACATTTCATTGGTATTAGAGCGTTGATCTCCCGAGCCAGTGGGGATTAGCGCATGCATAAATTCAGTGGTATCTCTATGGGAAAATGCAAAAAGAAGACACGTGAACCAAAGGCATAAATGGAAGGTTCATGTGAGGATAGTGAGCCACAATTTCTAGCAGGTTTTGCAAAGGAGTTACAACACTCCATAAATTAGACAAAAAGTGCACTTGTGCACCATCTACAGGAGAGCCAAGAAACAATGTGTAGGGGACATTTTGAGATGAGGGAGACCTTGGAAAGAGTAAATTTCAGCTAGGAGAATATTGCACAACTCCTATTACAGATGACCCATGCAGGAAAGGGGCCATAAATCTATGCAAACAAAGAAGCCAGTGGTTCTCATGGGGAAACTAGACCTCATCAAGAGCAGAGATTTCACACCGAGGGGCATAATTTTGGAGGAGGGGATTCTAAGGGGCTAACACTTAGTAGAACTACCCCTAGACCCTACCTACCAACATTTCTGGATAACCATCCACAACACAACCACCATGATAAGATTGAGGAAAATTTTGAGTAATATGCCAGGGAATATGAATCATTGAGTGAAGGATTCAAAAGACAAGTCACAATGGACCAATATTGTGGGATCAAATTCATGGGTAATCCCAAACAGTATCACTGGAACAACTATGAATTTGAGTGCAGGGTAGGAAATATGGAGATCCCATACTTTGATGGTTCTTCCAAGGTGATTGCACAAGATTGGGTGTAGAATCTTGATACCTACTTACAACTTAACCCAATGAGAGAGATCAATGCCATCAAGTTTTCCACCATTTACTTGGAGGGAAAATCTCATTACCAGTGGTACCATGGGTTAACTACACTCAACCATAATCATATTACTACTTACACAGAGTTCAAAATGAGGCTTATTGACAGGTTTGACTAGGGGGATCTAGAACTACATTTTAGGGAACTCACCCAGCTCATGAAGAAAGGATCACCAGAGGCATATATAGAGGAGTTTCAAAGGATATAATTTATGGTTCAAGATGTGTCTCAAGTGAAACTAATGATTCTCTTCACAGAGGGGTTGATGGAGCCCTTAATGGGTTGGGTCAAGGATTTTAAGCCTACCAACTTACATGATGCTATATGAAAGAATATGGACTTTGGATTAGGAACGAAGACTAAATTTATGCTAGAAAAATTGTTATTTACATGCAAAGATCCTTGGGATCCAAAACACAAATGCATGGGTAAAGGCAAGGCTCGCTACATTGAAGTAATTTTCCATGAGGAGGAGGAGGAAGATTTCGACCATGTAAAGAAATTGGAGGAAGATCCCACAAAAAATGCAGATGAGGAAGATTCAGGTCACAACCTTACAACAAATAAGAAGGTAACAATAACATCAATCAGTGGGGTACCCAAATTCAACACCTTCAAGATGAAAGGAGTGCTACAGGGGAAGAAATTTTTAGTTCTCATTGATGGGGGTGATTCAAATAACTTCATTGATTCAAACCTACTGCAAAGAAGACATGTACCTAAAATTGAATTTGAAGTCTTCTGTGTGGAGGTAGTAGGGGGGGTGCACTATGCCTTGTGATAGGTATATTCCAGGAATGAAGCTTACATTGAGCAAGCATGATTTGGAACAAGATTTATATGTAAGGTATCTTACAGACACTAACATTGTCCTTGGAGTTCAATAACTTAGTACGTTGGGGCCAATGACTACCAGCTACAAGACCACAATCACTAACAACTACAAGACCATCGAGATGTCTTTCATGGAGGAAAATGGGGAAAATGTGGTACTCAGTGGTACGACATGAAACATCTATAGAGTGGTGACAACAAAGCGCATGGAGGACTTCTTCACGAGGGAGGACATTGTGTATGCAGCAGAATGCAGAATATCAGTTCGGGTGGATAAGAAAGGGGATACTCATTACTCTCCAAAGATTTAGAGAATCATTGACAGGCACAACAAGGTCTTTGAACCCATTCCACCAGGAGAACCTCCAGATAGGGGGTTTGAGTACATCATATAATTGGAAGAGGGAGTGAAACTTGTCATCACCACTCCTTATAGGCACTCAAACAAGTATAAAGACGAGATTGAGAAGGATATCAAAGAACTGCTAGAAATGGGCCACATTAAGCCAAGTTCCAGTCCCTTTGCATCTTCAATGGTGTTAGTGAAAAAGAAGGATGGGACCATGCGCATGTGCATTGATTACAGGGAATTAAATAAGAAGACGATCAATAACTGATACCCCATCTGTAGGATTGATGAGCTATGTGCGCTTCATGGGACTCTATACTTCACAAAGACTGACTTGCACTCTGGCTATCATGAGATAAAAAAGAGGTAGAAAGATTACTCAAGTCCTCTTTTAGATGTCACTATGGTCACTATGAGTTCTTGGTAATGCCCTTTGGGCTAACCATTGTGCCATCCACCTTCCAATCATGCACGAATCATGTATGCAACAAGAAATTAATGAAGTTCCTCTTGGTCTTCTTTGATGACTTTTTGATCTACAACAAAACATGGGAGGAGCATTTGCAACATGTTGAACATATTTTATCCATCATGGAAAGATAATATCTATATGATAAATAATCCAAATGTGAATTTGGAATGAAAGAGGTACTCTATTTGGGACACATAATTGGGGTAAAAGGGGAATAGGTATACCAAGAGAAGATACATTCTATACTTGATTGGTCGACACCTAAGACACTCACTGAATTAAAAGGGTTTCTTGGCATCTACTACTATTACAGGTGGATGATGTGTTATGGATGAGGGGAAGACTTTTGGGCATGGGTTTCATGACATACAAGGGGTTGTAATGTCTCACTTATGGGTGCCTTTGTAGAGGGTGTGTTGCACCTTCGTTTTCAATGCATCCTTTTTCCAAGCCCATTCATTGACATTAATTAATTAATAGTCCAAAACCTTGGGTACTCCCTATTGGTGAATTGGTTAGCTTGGAGGGAAGTATGACAAGTCTACTTGGATCTAGAGGTACACAAAGTTCCATATGCAAGGAAATAAAGGGACACTGCATGAGTGTACACACCTCAAGGGGACATTTATATAATGTTAATTTTATTTTGCAGATCTTTGAGTTTTTAGAAGAAGCTTTATGTTGCTCTCCATACCTCTTTGGGTGAGCATTTGGAAAGTTCATAATCAATATTTTTTATTTTGTCACCCACAGTCCTCTGGGCCTTCATCCCCTTCTTCGCATGAAGTGAGGGACAACCCCTTATTGGGTCAATACACCTGAAAAACACAAAAGGTCAGGAGATGAGGGGATGAAATGTGGAAAGTGTCAAGTATGGTAAGGAATGGCATGATGACTCATCAAAATGACATCCCAGTAGCATACCTATCTCCAAGGGTGACCCACTTACTAGGACACAATGTGAACCACCAAGGTGAAAGAGGGAAACAAGAATAATGTCCAAGCATATGTCACAAAATCGAAAGCAGTCAAGTGCCTCAAATATTGAAATGAAACTCACCATAATACCTAACTTATACCTCATGGAGCAAGACCCAATGTATTCCAGAGGCCATCCAATGTGGTGGATACCGTCATGATCAACCTGGAGCTGTGGTGGTGAGGTGGGTATCCATTTTTTCAAGTGAACATTGTTGGTCATACTGTCTCTTGATACTCCATGTCTGTAACCTAAGGGCCTTGAGACATCATCTCCTTAGTTATCCCACAAAATGGGGATAACATTTGGCTCCTACTTGGGGACATGTGCTCATCAAAGATTGCATGAGAACTATTGGTTGTGGAGCCTGATTATCTTTCTGATTTAGAGGTCTTTGTTTTTAGCTGTGTTTATACCCCATGAAGACTTTACACCCTGGAATAATATACACCCCTCCACGCGGGGGAGTGCAGGGGGGATTTCCTTGTAATTGTTTATTGTAATTTCATAGTAAATCTGGATTGTTCATTATAAGGTTGCAGATCTATCGGTAGGAGTTATGTTAGGGTTTTTTTCCTAGACGACAACCCTCTTTTATGAGGGAAATGTATTGTGGCTATGGATTATTGTGAATATTGTACTCTGAGTGAGGGGACTATGAGAGAAAGAATAGGAAGTCACAACGGGTGTGTTGTAGGTTGTATCCCTTCATTTGTTGGATAATAATAGAGGAAGGACCTAGCAATTTCTCTGGTGGACGTAGTCCAAATTGGGTGAACCATGTATATCTGTGTCTCTATTATATTGTGTATCTTTTGTGTTTTATTTTTGCATTTGTTTTATTTTATTGTTTCATGATCCTGTTTTTCTAACAAGAACCGCAAAATCTCTTGGTAGAACTATTCCTACACGGAAACAAAACACTGTAAAATATAGAGTGGTTTTATTACCCTTCATCCATGTTATCCCCATTTTGTGGGATAACTAAGGAAATGATGTCTTGAGGCCCTCAGGTTACAGACATGGAGTTTCTAGAGACCACATGACTAGTAGTGTCCACTTGCACATATGGAAGCCCTCTCTACCACCATAGTTTGGATCCATTGTCAGGGCATCCACCACACCAACTAGCTCCTGTAAGGCACTTGGGTCTTGCTCTATGCAGTACAAGTCAGTTATTCTGGTAGGTAATCACCCTAATATTTGAGGCATTTAAGCATGTTGTATTGAAGCTTCTTTTGATTATAGAACGCATGCTTGGACATTATGCTTCTGACAATGTTTCACCTTGGTGAGTGTCATCGATTTCCTAGTAAATGGACAAATTTTGGGGAAGGGGTGCAATTGGGGGTCCCTTGAGAGGTCATCATTCCATTCTTGACCATACTTATCACTTTCCACTCATTTCATTCCCATCACATTTCCCTCTTCTAGACCCTTCGACTTTATTGACCCAAGAAGGGAATGTACCTCACTTCATGGGAAGAAGGGGCTGAAAGCCCAAGGGGATGGTAGCTGGAAAAAGATAAAAGAATAAAATATAAACCTTATAGATTCTCACCCAAATAGGTCTTGAGAACAATGAACTGATTCTCTTAAAATAATTAAAGGCCTGCAAAAGATCAAACACATAATAAATATCTCGCTTGAATGAAATACAAACACTAGTGTGTTATAACGCTTTGATGGTTACCCCTATGGCACTTTGTGGACCTCTTCTTTCAAGTGACATTGTGCTACTTCCCCCCAAGCTAATCGATTCACTATTGGGAGTGCACACATGTTTGGATCATTAATTAATTAATAAATGACAATAAATGGGCTTGGAAAAGGGTTGTATTGAAGACAAAGGTGCAACACACCCTCTACAAAGGCACCCATAAATGAGATAATACGAGCCCTTGTACATCATGAAACACATTGACCTATGAATTCTAACCCCTTATCCACCTCATCATCCACTACATGACCATGAAGTGGCATCCTTGGGAGCATCCCCTACTTGAGGGTTTTGGTCTACCCAATAACAATTTTCTGACACCCCTCCCATACCTAAACTTGGTCAATTGTATAGATTCTTTGAGCACTTGTTTAATTTGATAAGGTAGTTTTGATGCACATGTTTAGGTACCTTGTTTATTAGATGTGGTTTTCACTTGCCATGATATTTTGACTTGAGATCCTTGGAGGGTGTACCTGTTTGTTTTGTAGGACACTGTTTGGTGCACAATTTTGGAGGAACAAGCCTTGCTTGGGCTTCCATGGGGCTTGAAGTCCACAGGTTGGATGCCAAGGGCCCACATGCTAGATCATGATGAATCTCCTTTGGAGGCCTAGAAGACACCTTGGTGGACCTCTCCTATCCCTCACATGCCAAACAAATTGCCTCAGATGAGAAAACATCACTCTTTGGGTCTTGATGTCACATAGGGCTACGATTAGTGGTGATGGAGTTGTTGCTCATTGACACTTGGCATGATTTGACTGGAGGAGGCATGGATTGAAGGAATATAACTTGACGCATGAAGAGGAGCCTCTAGGATCCCCAATGACCTCTGCCTTCTTCTCCAACGACTTGGAAAAGTGTCAAAATGTCTTCCTAGAGGGCCGACGTCATGTTTTAGGGTTTCTTTCATGTGCAAAAGTGTGAATTAAATATTATTATTTGTGTAAAAGGGTAAGATAAGGGTTGTTGACCCCTTATCTTATGTTTTACCTTAACTTATGTGGACAAACTATGTTTTAGACATTTTGTATAAATAGAGATTATTTGTATCTCATTCATAACATAACTCTCCCATTGTGAGAAGTAGTTGGTTAAAATTTTCACTACTCTTGGGAATTTTCTATCGCTTTTGCATTTGACATGGTTTAATTTTCTATTGGTGGAAGGAAGCGGTGTGCTACCTCTTGTGGAGTGTTTCTCTTGCATATTGGTGGACAACTCTTGGTAAAGTGGAAGTTTCTATTGTTAATTATTGCTCTAGGTGAAGGGTTTTATCTTTTTATGGTCTCTTTTTCTTGGTTGCAAGGTGAAATAGTTGAATTTCTTGGGGAGTATAAGTGCATAAAAACCCACTAAGCTCATCAATATTTGTCTTGGAAATAATTTGTTGCTTAAGGTAGTGCTAGGAGAAGTAAAAGGGCTTACACCCTCCTAGAACTTTCCTAGTTAGCTTTACTTGCCTTGGGGAGTAAGAGGATTTCCACCCCCAAGGAACTAGTATAGTTAACTCTTTCTTTGAATCCATAACCCAATATTTAAAGCACTAATCATTTTCAATTTTCATTGGAGAAATAAAATTGTTGCATTGGGATACATGAAAACACAAGATAATCAAATTGTTCAAAATGCAATCTCTTCTTGATGCTCTAGGACTATCATAGCCACTAGGGCATCTTAATTGGATAAGTGTTTTTTTCTTTTGTTATAAACTTTCATCTACAGCCATTAGGGCTGCAGAAACCTTAACACACTTTCATTTATAACTTTTTATTCAACCGTGGAAAGTTGCTAAAATTTTCCATAGTAATCTACTAAGTCTAGCGCACTTTTTGGGTGGATTATTGGCAAGTTTTGACTGTTGATTTATTTTCTGTAATAACTTGTTTGTTACAGCCATAAGGATGAGAATTACTTCTGCAAAACTTGTTTACAACAACCTTACTTTGTTGCTAAAGTTTCAGGCTATCTTCTTGAGCTAAACTAGTCATTTACTAGCTTGTCTCTTGTACTTTTTATTAAGCTTTAAGTAACTTTATTTTGAAGCTATTATTATCATTTTATTGTTGATATACATCATTGTTTACTGCCGCAATTAGGGACATAAATATTAAATTTCTTTTCTACCTAACATTATACATATATACTCGGCTTTTTCTTGTGTCTTGAGCATGAATATCAATCTTTGTAGGTGTTCTTATCTCTTGGCAACCATTGGCTACCACCAAGACTCTTTCCCAAGCCTTTTTGCATCTTCTATCTTGACCTATAGGGGGAATTTCCTTCATCTCTTCACTTTCCATCTCATTCCCCATAGAGTCATCGGGATTCCCCCCTTGAGGTGATTCTATCATCTCTAAAGTGATGAGAATATCTGCCTAAGGTGAAAATGGGTAGGCGTTCTCAAAGTTGTCTGCATTTGGTGGTTGGGCTGGGATTTTCCCTGTTATCGCACAAGTTGTAGGTTGGGAAAATCTTGACCCAGTCACCAATTAGAGAAAACTTAGAGAGCACCTAACCACTGTCATCTTAGGTAGGTGTTCCCATCACTTTAGAGGTGAGTTAGTCACCTCAAGGGGGGAATCTCGGTGACCCTAGGGGGGATTGAGACAGAAAATGTGATGTATGAATGTATTCCCCTAAAGTTCAAGTTTCTAGATGAAAAAAGGAACTTGGTAATGAGTCTTGAGGGTTGTTTGAGTTTGCCAATGCTTTGAGTGACCTGCCAAGAGAAAATACATGCCCAAGCCATAAGGAAAACCAAGTATACAATGCAGTATGTTAGGTGGAAAAGCAAGTTAAGATTACTGACCCTAATTGTAGCAAAAATCAGTGATATATATTAGCATGTAAAAGATAATAAGATATGCAAAATAAGTGCTAAAAGTCTAGTTGAAAAGCAAGAGACAAGATAGTAAAGACTATTTTAACTCAAGAATGAAAGAGAGAGACTTTAGCATAAAATCAAGGTTGTCATAAACAAGGTACTGCAGTAATAATTATCAGCCTTATGGATGTAACAAAAAACTTATTACAGCAAGAATATCAACCACCAAAACCTCCTCAAAATTTTCCAATAAATGCGCTAGGCCTAGTAGTTTAAGTGTACAAACTTTGAGCAATTTTTCGTGGTTGATTAGAGAGTTATTGAAGAAGTTAGATTAGGGTTTTTGCAGCCCTATTGGTTGAAGATGTAATTTGTAACAGTAATAAGAATTTCTTGGAAAAATATGACTCCCTAGGGGCACAAGCAAGCCAATAACATATATAATTGATTGCACTTTGAACAATTTGAAAATCTCGTAAAATCACGTTACCCAATGCAAGTAATTTTATTTCCCCAGTGCAAACATTAGATTAGTTCCTTGAAGATATTGGGTAAATGGATTCTTGGATTGTATGAGTTAGATCCACAATATCCCTAGGGGTTTAAACCATCTTACTCCCTAGGGCATGAAAATCAACTTAGGCAAATCTAGGAGGGTGTAAACCCTTGTACTCCTCCTAGCAACCTTGCAATAAATGACTTGTAAACTAGCAAATGAGATGAAGCTTAAGGGAGGGTGTTAGCACTAGAAGTCACACCTAGACTGTTGTAGGTGTAAGCTTAATAACCATCAAAATGTAAAAGATAAATTTTTATAAAAGGTGGCAAATGGATGGAAAACTTAGTTAAAGATGTCAAACAGAGATAACTCCATGCAATATACACCAGCAAACAAGGCCTTGAATAACTTCAGATCAGGTTTTAAGAGATAAAGTGACATATGGAAGACTTGACAAGGAAAATGTAATATGTATATCATTTACATCATATAACACTAACACACATATGAAGAAAACTCTTTGAAATAAGAACCTCTTACAATCAAAGAGAAAATACTCTGATACACTTGCATACAATATCAAAATAGATCCTTTATTGCAATAAAGAAACAACCAATGAGATGAATCATTCACACAGAATAGTATCAAATTAAGACAATAAAATATGATATAGAAAAGAAAGATTGATTTCCACTATTCAAAGTATCTTGGATCCGGTCCATACATTAGGAGAAAAATGTTGTTACAAAGACAATATAAAAATAGGAGTTTTTTTGTCACACCATTCGAAACCCTCTCTAGTCTTACAATGCCCTTTAAATAACTAAAAAATATATATGCTAGCTTTACAATTCGCCTCACAACTTCCTCATAGGATCCATGTGCCTAAGAGAAGCGTGGCAACATGTGTACAACAAAAAACAAACAAATTGCTATTTTAGAGGAAGATGTTGGCAACGTATGCAATATTCCTTAATGGTTGATTATGTGTCCATAAGAGTGCATTTTATTTAGGCAAGTGGCCTCCCAGATCGCAAATAACCTTCAAAGTGATGGTACGAATCCATATTGATAGATGGTAGCTCTCTTTCCCTCCAAAATCTCCAAAAAATAGAGTTCACAGTGCAGCGCTGCAAACTGTATTGTAGCAGCCAGTTCACATCGCCGATGATTCCATGCACTACGAACTTTCTTCTAGCAGCCTATTTCACTTTTTCCAAAGATTTAACACCTTAAAACTTATACCAGGTGTCCAGATATGCCGCAAAAATTCATTACCTTGATACAATCTGGGGAAAAGACACCAAAATTGATATTTATGGTTCAAAACTCAAAGCCATCACCAAAAACGTTGTACATGAATATAATAGAAACTTTCACCAAAAATTGATGTTGGTTTTTTGGAAGATCAATGTCTTTATATTTTAGTTCTGTATCTTCTTCTGGTAGAAACATTGGCCAACATGTCTAGGTTTATTTTTGTCAATTCTTCTTTGAAAGGATGTAGCTCTGCCTTCAATTTCCTGATTTCAGCTTGATGGGTCATGTTCTGCCTATACAGGTTTTTAAGCTTCCTGTGAAGGGGTATGAACCTTTTAGCCAAAAACCTTTCCTTATCAATGGTCTCATGATACATGCCCAACATCTCCTTAAGCTTATTCCTGGAACCCAAGTCTTCCTTCTTCAACTTATCAACTTCATCTCTTTCTTCATTGAGCTGCCTCTTGAGCCTCTTAAAGGTGGGGTTTCTTTCATGCCAAGGAGTAGTGATGTCAAAAACTTCAATAGGCTTCTTAGAAGATTGATATTTTCCTTTTTCCTGGGCCGAGGTCTCTGTTGTATCATCCTTCACAAGGACACGTCGACTGGTTTCTGCTCTAGTAAAAGGCCTCCTGGGTTTAACCTTGTCTGCAACAATGGGTGGGGAAAAAACAAGCTTTTTTCCTTTCAAGGCTCTTGGTTTGCTTGAAGGAATGTCCATAGGGATAGGATCTGCCATTGGTGAATTTTCTCTATCTATAGGTTGTGAAGGACCTCCTGCTTCTGCTTCATTAGTGACTTTGTCAGCTTTATAACTTATAGTCACCCTTTTCCTCTTGCTAGCCTCTGAATTCACAGTCCTCTCAACATGAGTAGGACTTTGTCTCTTAGACTGTGGAGTGGGGGAAACATCTAACTGAAACTGTGTTGAAGTTAGGAAGGTTTCCCAATCAATGTTAGTTTTTTTTAACTCTTCCATTACTAACATATTAACAAGGCAAGAGTGAAAGAAATTGATATCTACTTGCTTTGACTTGGCTTGGACTCTGTATGACATCTTGTCAATGGTTCTAAAAAGATAAAATGGAAGGTCCATGGCTTCTTTTCATGTGAAGTGCAACAATAAATGTTAGTTTTTTTTAACTCTTCCATTACTAACATATTAATAAGGCAAGAGTGAAAGAAATTGATATCTACTTGCTTTGACTTGGCTTGGACTCTGTATGACATCTTGCCAATGGTTCTAAAAAGATAAAATGGAAGGTCCATGGCTTCTTTTCATGTGAAGTGCAACAATAAATTGATGTGGTATTGGTACACCTTGTTGACCCTCCACTCACATGTGAAGTATCTCTAGATAACCCTCAACATATTGTGAAAACATTCAAGCATGTGGCTTCTAGGTACTCTTTTGGACAAGATTCCCTCCTGATACTCTGGCTTGAGGAATTCCTTTGAGAAGGAAGAATTTAATGACATAGCTTTGAACCATTTCTCCCCACAGTTGGGTATCTCTATTGCAACAGAGATAGAATGATTTGAAACATCAAACTCTAACATTCCCACTTTAGTTTTAGTCCCATTAAAGTTGACTGCAAACTCTTTGGCCACCTCTGGATGCTCTCTCTGCATTTTTTGATAGAAATTTATCCAACCTACCCTCTGAAAGTATTCCATGAACAAAGGTTCAGAGTTGAGGAGATGCATATCATAAGGTTTTGTCCTCACAATCTCCCCTCCCTTGTGAGTCTTTTTGTGTTGTTGACTATCCATTGTTGGATTACTGAGAGGGGGGGTGAATCAGTTAAAGAGAAATTCAATCCCTTTTAACCACAATATGCAATTTTTATATCAATGTATCATTGTCATCCAATAGTTGTAGAGTAAATAAAAAATGAAAAAATGAGCAATCATACACATACACATACACAGTACACCAGTGTTTTTATGTGAAAACCCAAAGCAGGAGAAAACCATGGTATGATTTTTCTTATATGTCTTTAATAATTACATTCATTGGAAGCATCAACTTCCTTTGTTTTTCAGCTGCCACTAGAAGGAGGCTCCAACCCCCTAGTTTATCAGGCTACAACTTGAGGGAAGCTCCAACTCCCCAATTCTATGGCTACAACCAGAAGGAGGCTACAACCCCCATGTTCTTCGGCTACAATCGAAAGGTGGCTACAACCACCTGTCCTTGCCCCGTCCAATCGCCTTGACCTATAAGTAGAACGATGGAACCACTATCACACTATCACTATGAGATATACTGCTGTAAACCTGTACCAATCAACCTGCACCAAAAAACCTGTACCAATAACCTGAACCATGCATCAACCATGCATCAACATGTACCTCAACCTGTAATCAACCTGTACCATAAACAAGTGCATCAAACATGCACCAACCTGTACCAAACAACATGTACCATGAACAAGTGCATCAACCATGCACCAAACTTGTACAAATAACCTGTCACAACAACCTGTCCAAACAACCTATCAAAACAACCAGTCTCATCAATCTTATCAACCAAATCAGATCTAATCACCAAGATCAATCACCAAGACAACTCTCAAATATGTGCATCAACCAATTATAATACAACAACTCATAATCATCACCAAGATCAATATGTGATTTTAATTATATACCAATACAAGTATGCTACATCATCCATAAACCACGTGTCAACAATACTATTAACAAGTGCATCCAACCATGTACAAAGAATGTACCAATAATGTATGAACTACTCATCAACTATGACTCATCAAGATGTACCAACATCATCAACTATACACCTTATGTATGTGCCAACTCATCAACTACTTGTCTCAACCATGTACCCAACATGTACCTCAACCAAAATCCCTCATCAATCATCATCCAAATCTGATTTGTAACTCTATAATAGACTTGGTGTATATGATCACATATCTTCAAACCTTCCTTAACTATAACAACAAGAGACTAGCATTTTCATCAAACTTTTCTTTAGTTTCACATGACTAGTTTTGGATTAGTCAACAACCCTAATTTGAAATAATCATAACTATGTACCTGTAATGAATAAAGATCTGAAAATAGTATGCAATGTTCTTCAATATGTTTTGTGCAATACCTCCAGGTGTCACTACTTGGAACCTCTTAGAAAAGGAGTTATAGCAAAAATGGCATACCTTGTTGAATTCTGGCTTATTCTAGAGAGCGAACTTGTAGAGTGTTCCCCACACGAAATATTTGTTGTATGGATCTGAAAATTTTACACAGAATACTAAAGAATATACTCTAACCAACACATTTGGTCTTACTTAATTTGGATCTTTTATGAAAAACTTATGACGTTTTTACTCGAAACACTTGTTTTAGACTAGTTTCAGGACTAGCCACAAACCCTATATTCCAGGGAGTGTAACTCCAAAACTACAACGAACCACAAGATGAAATTCATACCACAACTATGTGGATATTTTTTCTCAATTTCCTATCAATTTCACAGTCTGAAACATTCTAGAAAAAAGTTATTGCGAAAATGGTGATATGACCTGTAAATAACATACCTTCGAAAATATCATCAAAAGAATTTATCCTCCCTTGAATTTCGGCCTTCTTTACTTCACCTTCTCTTTGAAATTCAGATTATATATCCTTTGGTTACCTCATTCACCTATAGATATTAAATATTCTCAAGTGTGATATAAAATGAGAGAGTCTTGCCTCTTATTTATACATTCATGTAGCTTCCTCAAGGTGTTACCGTTTAACCATCTTAACCCGCTTTCCTTATTTTAGGGTTAACCAACTTCTAACCACTTGTCCAATTAGTAATTTATCCATTAATTTTANTTGAATAATTTATTTTGTATCCACTTTGAATTATAGTACACTCATCACTTCACTTTACCTCAAGGGGTTACCTTCTAACCATCTTAAACCACTTTCCTCATTTTAGGGCTAACCCACTTCTAACCACTTGTCAACTTAGTAATTTCTCCATTAACTTTATTATTTAAATAATTTATTTTATATTCACTTTGAATTATAGTACACTCATCACTTCACTTTATTATTTACCTTCTAAAAATATCTTAAACCACTTTGACTACTTTGACCTTTTGGGTCTTCTAGATGACTCACGAGGGTTCTCCAACTTCACATGACCATAACTTTATAACCATGAGGAGTTATGTGAAGTTACACATACCACGGGAAATAGAATGACATGTAATATCCATATAGAATAGTATTTCATTCAAATATATCAAAACTCATACCATTATCCATCAAACAAACTTGGGTCCATTACCCAAACCCGGGTTCTCCAATTTCTCATGGCCATAACTCTCTAACCATGAGGAGTTATGTGACGTTCCACATACCACCGGAAATGAAATGACATGTACTATCCATATAAAATAGTATTACCTTCAAATATATTAAAAATCATACCATTATACATGAAACTACCTTGGTTCCATTACCCAAACCTTTGTGCTACCAAAATTTGCTACCGGACTTTCTCCAAGGGTTGACATCAATCTACAATATCACTCCCCAATGGTTGACATAAATGATAACCAAAAATACATACCAACTATCCATCAACCTAAGACAAATGTCTAACATCCATAACTATTGTTGGAAGAATGCTTTCTATAATTTGTTATGACAACTAGGTGTGTGAAAACAAAGTACACAGAAATTTAGGGTTTTAATGACATTATTGTTTTTCCTAAAGCTCACCTTGTCCAAATATTTATACACATCACTCTATACACATCAAGGTATGAGATGGAGCACACTTCAAACAAGAGATAATTGAACAACCACTGAGATTTCTAATGGCAGGAAGACAAGTGAATTTTTTTTGCTAATAATAGAGTTTTAGCAGCATAAATATCAATTTCCAGCACCAATAGATAGAGAAGTTTAATCTTGGTTATGAAAATGATCAACCATACATCCCAGGTTGATAGGGGTATCATTCAATCATTTCATACTAAAATTCAATTGGATGCAAAAGGAGAGGGTTTCAACAATTCTGGAACAAAGGGTTCACAACGCCAAGTTTGCAGAGTCAGAGCAACCACTTCACAGTGCTGAGGTATTTCAGTGGGACATGTGGATTTTTAGTAGAGGAAAAGATGCACAAGGTCAAGAAAGTAGTCTAGACTGGTGTGCAGGATTTAGGGCACCATGGGAAAGTATTTAAAAGTAGGCAACAAATAATATTGAACACTTTACAGTGCCAATGCATAAGGCAACATAAACCCCTCTTTAAACCTTTGAACAATGTGGATACCATCAAGGAGTACTTGGTAAGCCTGGGTTTGATGTTGATGCTTGTGAATTTGAATTGATATATCAGCAAGTCATCCAATATCAATGATCCTCTTCATCTAGTCTATAACGCCAATTCGCAGTGCCAAGTTCAAAATCAAATCGCATAATTCAAGGAGAGTGCTAGCAATTCTGTGACATAATCCATGAAAAGTTGGTTAAATGAAGGCCCTGAAAACCATGAAATCCCCTTTGACATGTTTCTCAACTGTAATGATGACAAATGAATGCTTGAGGTACTCATGAGTACGTTGTGAACTCTCCTGGTGAGTTGGCAGCAAATACATATGACTTTTGACTTGACATCTAAACGGTTGGATAGTGACAAAGGAAACATTGTGTACAACTTGGAGGCATGACATGTCATGGTAATGATTTTAAGATCAAAAGTGTGACTCATAAGGACTATTTACATTTCCATGATGACTAATCTCATGACATAAAGACTCTAAACCAAGGCTAAACACAACTTTGCTTATTCAAAATCAAAATTTAAGTTATGAACACAAAAAGAAGACCCAAAACCTAAGACTTATAAAACCCTATGACTCAAAAAACAAAACCAAAGTGATTTTTTGACCCCTACAATTCCATGTGTTAACATCTGGCTCCATAGGGGATGGAGACCTCCCTGAGGCTCAAGAACATGCAGTTCCAGTGCATTATCCATTAGGATAAGAGTCAGTATTGATCCCTGCATATTGTATTCCTGAAAGCACCTCTGATCCTTATTGAAAAATGAAAACATTGTCATAAGCTGCAAACTGAAATCATATTGTAGACAAGCTCAAATTGAAAATCACATGCTCATGGAGTGAGATTATTTATGTGCATAAACCTACACTAGCCAATTTTGTTGCATGCTCAAGTGATATGGTAAAGCCAATATATCCATTCAAGTAACTGGATCACAAGTGGAAATCTACTTCCATCTTTAAGCATATAGATGGCTGAGAAGAATAGATAATAAAAAAATAAATGAACTAAACGCCCATTCTTACAACTATGGAATTCTTCCTTTATGAAGTCATAAATATAAGAATGATGACCCCAATAAAACTCCACATATATTTCCATGGGATTATCAAAATCATACGAGAGTACCTCTTTTTTCTTTTCAAAAGAAATGGCTTGACTGTGCGTATGAACTACTCCTTTAACAATGTTGTGTTCTCCATTTAGGAAGCTAATTTATGCAATATATTGGTCATCATTTGGTGATAAAGATAGGATCAACTGCTTCTTTAACTCTTTCTTTTCACCTCCATTATATTCCCAAGAATCATATTCATAAACATCATATACAGGGACAATGCTGAGAGGTTCCAAAGATGTCATGAAGAAATTTTTCTTATCATCATCACTAGAATATTCATCAAAAGTAGGTTGATTGTAAAAAATTTATAAATCTTGGTATTCATAATTTTTTGTTTCAAGATGTTCTCAAGATGTTGGATGCATATAAACAACTTGATCTTATCATAATTTAGGGAAACATCTGTATCATAGTCAAAATTGATAGAGACAATCGAATCAAGGACAAATGTTTCTATCGTGTTGCTATCACCAACATCCTTACAACCATAAGGAATACTAATTAAATGATGGATGTAGGGTTCAAATTCTTTACAACAATTTTCAAAAACAATATCAGCTGGATAGAATTTTTTGTAATGATGATGAAAAACAATGTGAAACTCCTTCAAAGAATGAATGCTACCATTTGGGAGGGATTGACACCATTCATGAGCATGTTCTCCTAAATAAAATATGAACATCTTCATTAAGACATCCTCATGAACAAAATCATGTTCAAGCATGCACCTATGAAAATTTAATAAGTGCTCACCAAGATGATCATACTTGCTTCATCTGAATCTGGGAAGATAGTCATGAAAACCAAATATGTTTGATAAATCACAAAATGCATACCTCTGAGCAAGAATATCATCCATTTCCACTTCCTTCCTGTATAAGTGAAGTCGCCAACAAGTTATTTCTTCATGTAGTGGATTCACAAGGTGAATTATGCAGTCTCTATTATGTGAAGCTTCAGTTCACCATACAAAGTTGGATCTAATCAAAGTCATTCTCCCAGGGAATATCTTCAACTCAGTCCCCGAAAACGACGCCAAACATTTTAGCACTAGAAGTCACACCTAGACTGTTGTAGGTGTAAGCCTAATACCCATCAGAATGTAAAAGATAAATGTTTATAAAAGGTGGAAAATGGATGGAAAAATTAGTTAAATATGTCAATCACAGATAACTCCATGCAATATACACCAACAAACAAGGCCTTGAATAACTTCAAATCAGATTTTAAGAGATAAAGTGATAGATGGAAGACTTGACAAGGAAAATGTAATATGTATATCATTTACATCAGGTAACACTAAGACACATATGAAGAAAACTCTCTGAAATAAGAACCTCTTACAATATTGAAAGAGAAAATACTTTGATACACTTGCATGCAATATCACAATATATCCTTTATTGCAATAAAGAAACAACCAACCAAATGAATCATTCACACAGACTGATATCAAAGTAAGACAACAAAAGATGATATAGAAAATAAATATTGATTTCCACTATTCAAAGTATGTTGGATATGGTCCATACATTAGGAGAAAAATTCTTTTACAAAGACAATATAAAAATAGGAGTTTTTCTATTACACCATTCAAACCCCCCTCTAGTCTTACAATTCCCTTTAAATAACTCAAAACTATATATGCCATCTTTACAATTTTTCTCCCAACTTCCTCATAGGATCCATGTGCCTAAGGGAAGTGTGGAAACAATTGTACAACAAAAAACAAACAAACTACTATTTTAGAGGAAGATGTTGGCAACGTATGCAACATTCCTTAATGGTTGATGATGTGTCCATAAGAGTGCATCTTCTTTAGGTAGGTGGCCTCCTAGATTGCAACTAACCTTCAGAGTGCTGGTGTGAATCCATCTTGATAGCTGGAAGCTCTCTTTCCCTCCAAAATCTCCAAAAAATAGAGTTTGCAGTGCAGCGCTGCAAACTGTCATGTAGCAACCAGTTTGCAACACCAATGATTCCAGGCATTGCGAACTTTCCTATAGTATCATGTTTCACTTTTTCCAAATCTTTAACACCTCAAAAATTATACTAGATGACCATTTATGCTGAAAAACTCGAATACCTTGATATATAACTGGGGAAAAGACACCAAAACTAATAGTTATGGTTCAAAACTCAAAGCCATTACTAAAAATGTTGTACAGGCATATAACAAAAACTTTGACCAAAAATTGATGCTGGTTTTTTGGAACATCAATGTCTTTATCTTTTAGTTCTGGAGCTTCTTCTAGTAGCAACCTTGGCCAGCAT
>JASDQU010687452.1:22394-34679 GCA_032191745.1 Picea mariana
AGATCCTTCAGTATCCCTTATGTTAGTCCCATTTAACACCAACTGCTGAAAACTCTCATCATTCAACCAAGAGGAGTTGAATTTAAAAGGGGTTGCTAGATTTTTGGGGCCTCCTTCCATTTCAAACCAAATCGAGGAATGATTCGATTCGCCTCCACTACCAATCCATTATCGAAATTGGAAATGAAGCATCACTAAGGGTTCATAGATAAAAAAATGATCCAACCTTTTTGTAATACGAGCCTCCCCGACCCTCATATTCTTCCAAGTGGGTAACAACTTTACAGGAGCTATATCAATGAGTCCATTGGAGGCCAATAGGTGAATGAAGAAACCTGCTTGGTTGTCTGGGTGGGATGAAGGACCCCAACTTTCAACCTCCCCCAAAGAGAAATTTAGATCTCCCCCAAGAATTAGGCGATTATTGTTTAATAGATCTTTACCAAGCATATTTTCCCAGAAAGAGCTCCGATCTGTGTGAGGTCCATAGACATTAATTATTCCAAACTCCTTTCCAATACCTTCCACCAAAAAATCTCCCCCTATACCGAAGTCAAATGCCCAGGAGTTTATAAGTTTGATACTTCTAGCTCTCCATCCAATGGCTAAGCCACCCAACCTACCTCTAGCATCTAGTCCCAGAAAAGACTAGCCTGAGAAGAGGGTAGATAGAAGTTTGGTGGCCGTGTCTTCATCTGCTAGGGTTTCTTATAGTAGAACAATGTCTGGTTGGTTTAACAACACCAACCTCTTTAGTGCGATTTTTTTGGGGAAATCACCAAACCCCTACAATTGAAGGTAAGAAGTTTCATGGGGTAACCCCTATCGGGGTTTTCGCTGCTCTAAGCACCCCTACAATTGAATTTTGTCGCCCAGAGGCAATGTCATCCAGTGCTCGAGATTGTGCCTTGTAGAGATGAGAGTTTCTACTTTGTCCCTCTTTTGTTTTTTGTATCTTTGGATTTGGACCCAGTCCTTTGTGGTTTGAATTGGGAACATATATTGTTATGTTACAGAGTTGATACTAAATGATTGAATCCTCAGAATCCTTGGAAGAAGAATCCTCAGGGGACCGAGAGATTGGGGATCTGGACGGGGTGCCTGATCTGATAACAACGTTGGGCAAAGACTGGAGAGATGATTTCAGGGGCTTGGGAGGAGGGATTGAAACCGAAAGGATTGTGGAGGGAATATTCTAGGGGGAATAACCACCATCCATCAATGAAAAAATAAAATCTTTAAAAAAACCATTCACTAGTTGAGAAATAGTAATATGCATACCCAAAAGGTTGTCAAGTAAAAAATGTGGAATGACCTCCGAGCAGACTTCTGTGACCGATGCATCTCTCACAGTCGGGACTAACGCCAATGAGTCACCCTCCTGTATTGTCGATACCTCCGCTTCTACTATCCATTTCGCTACTGGTTCACATAGAGTAGTGCCCCCTGAGGTCAACCTCAACGATGGTGAGCTTGCTCCCACAGAATCCAGGATCCCCCCATCTGCTCTGAAATCTGAGGTAGATCGATTATTCTTGCGCTCCTTCATAGTGGATTTACAATCCTTAACAATGTGAACATACTCGTGGCACCTCCTGCAATGGAAATGTACTCCTTCATAATCAAGGATTTGGACCCTAGTCCTTCCCAAATCCGTCAAGTTAAGGAATTCCTTAAGCCCTTCTATGATGTTTAATAGAACCATCATCCTTGTGACTGACATCTCCCGAGATTCTATGAATCCCATATCTACCACTAGGAATTCCCCCAGAAAATTCCCAATTGCTTGAAAGAATTTTTCATTCCAAAGATGAGGGGGAAGGGCAGACAACTGAACCCATATTGGTATGGAGTCCAATCTCTCACTTGCAGTGTCGAAGGCAGGGATCCAAAGCTTCAATAAGATCGGAGAGGAGTCGATGAACCAACTTTTTTGAAGTACCGTTGTTGCCTATGATTTTTTTGAAAAAATCAAGCATGAACCAACCTCTAGACATGCGACTGATTTTGGGGGGAGGGTTGTAGGTCTCATCCCAATTTGTCGTAGCCTAATCTTTTAGGGACTTCTTACTAAATTGGCGACCATAATCTTTCCCTACTAGGGTTTTATCTGCCATTTCTGCCACCCCTGAGAGGGTTAGATCATCACCGAGAGTAAAATTAAGGTTTGTCTTGGAAGATCCCACACACTTATTCCATTTCCTATGCCTTGACTCAGAAGATATCGTGAGACCTCGGTTCTGAGGTAGCCTAGTGTTGTTTCCAGATTCCCCACCAAAAAAATGTGACCCACTCACTAGAGTTTGAGGGCCATAAATTTGTTGTAATAAACCCTCCCACGTACTCTTCTAGCTGATCCAAGAAGTATGCTTGCTCCACGTAAGGATAGAACATATCCAGAGCCGAACCATGATCCAGAGAAACCCAATTTTGAAAACCTAGGGTTGAATCTACCGTTCCTTCACTTGGAAGTGTCGCCTGGGTAAACCCTTGTTCTCTTAGAAGGGTAGGGGAGGAAACCGACACTGATGGGTCCGAGAATGACCAATAAATATTTGTCGAGGCTGAAGCGGGAGAAAAACCACACGGTATGGGGGAAAAAGGGACTTCAGTAGTCTGCGTATACTAACCACACCAGGTGGTTGAGCCATGAAGTGAAGTAATGGAGCTAGTCAGCGCCAGAACGACCCCAGAAACCGCAACTCCGCCGAGCCAGGATAGGGATTCTAGATCTTGCCCGTGATAGTAGCCAGAAACTCTCGAGAACTGAGAAAAAAAGTCTACATGCGTTACCTACGATATTTCCTCCTCTAGCTGGACCGATAAGGGGTGTATGGGTCTGCCAATTGTCCCCATCCAAGGCAAAAATTCTCTCGGCTCTAGAGAATAGTCCACCACGTCATCATAATTTTCCATAGGGTAGCTCTGCTCCTCTATAGGGAAAACCAAAAAATTGCTTACCTCCTGACCACTTTGAGCGTCGTCTACCGACCACCCGACGGTCAACACTGTATGGGTTTTCCTAAATCAAAAGGCCCTTTGCCCGAGAACCTTTGCACTGGGCATAAGTGTAAGCCCATGTGACCTCAGGTGCGAGGCTCACGAGTGTGCAGGCCGCATGTGTATGTGGGATGCAACCATCTCATTACCGGACGAAAACCCAATAAATAGAAATATAATAAATAAATGATAATATATATTATACAATAAATAAAAGAAATATTACTAATATAAAATATTTCATATTGAGTATTTTAAAAATATTTAACATATCTTGAAACTATCTCACCAAGATCTTAACTAAGATGAGGTGTACATATGATTAAATATTTTCAAATAGAAATAAGACATGTAATCATTCTTGACTTTTATATGTCCAACTTAATGATTATCATTGATTAAATTATTTGAAATTCTATTGGTTATTAAATTTCCAACTCAAAAAACACTATTTTTTTCATAAGACTCATTTTAACCCCAAATTTTCTCTTATGTGTACTCATAGATTTGATTTTCAGATTATCTTCTCATGATGTTTGGGTAGTTTCTAGAGTTGGTTATGCTGCTTTTACATAACAATGAGCAGATTTTGTCAAATAATTTAACAAACATATAAAAGCTAAAAGGGTATATTTACTGCTATAATAAATCTGCTGCCATAAGTTTATTTTCAGATCTGTTATATGCTCGGGATGTATGCCCTTATGGATGAAACATTGTTGCATTGAAGTACACTTGTTTGATGTGTTTTTTCATGGGCTGCCATGTGCATTTGGTTGAAAAGAAGTAAATTATATGCCACTGTAATTTATATTTCAGATTTATCCCTAAGATTGAAAGCTCACATGAAATAGATCTAGAAAACTTCAAGATTGAGTTGGAATTTCTAAATTTGAATTCATCCACTAATTTTCAAAATTTCTACACAAAATACTCACATTGCACAAAATGCATTGTGCTCTTTGAGATCTTACTATGAAGATGTGCTTGAACTAATCATTGTTTGAATATATTTCTTAACACTACTACTTTTCTTTTCACCACTACTCTATTTGGTTATTATGGGCTCTTCTCAAAACCCTAACATTCTTTGTAGGTCTCAAATTGATTTTCATGTTTCTTGAAACCCAAATGCTTCCAAGATTTTAAAATTAAAAAGAAAAATTCTCATATATTCTATCCACAAACCGTAATGAGCTATTCTTGTAAACACATAAATCCTTTGTCTCTTCTTAATCTTTAGAGGTTGTAGAATGGTATTCTCTACAATAAGAGTATTATATCGCTCACCTTACAAATCATCACCGATGACATATTTATAGCACCTCCAGTTGGGTAGGTGGTTTAACCATCTAATCTATAATTACAACTTCTAGCATCACACATTTTCTTTTTTAATTAAGCATATTTGTATTACCTTTCATAAACTAAAGATACAATATTTTCTGTCATACCAGAATAATTGTCGGTCTGAATCGCCTAGCTGGGAAACCAATTCAGCCGACACAACAAAATAAATATACTGTTCAAGAAAGACAAAAATGGATTGACTATCCTGATGTCTCTATTTGATCAAAACGGTGCCACATAAGGCCCAATGAGAGTCTAGGTATCACACAATCAATAAACATAACATGAAGAAACTCCTAAGCTCGAGAGAAACTAAAATGAAGGCCATAACCTGAACCCAATGCCGATTTTAGTGTTCATGTCCTGTCTGCTCCGCTTCCTCACGCGGGGCAATTGCTTGGGCACTCGTTGCAGGAACATTCACTATCACAACTGGAGCACTGGTTGTTGTACCAGGGGCGTGAAGGGAGCCGMGCAAGGTGGTGAGCATGAGCTCCAACCGCTCCCCTCATCAGTTCATAAATTCCATCTTGAAACGYAGGTCATCCATGTCCCTGCAGATGTCGAAGATGAGGCTTTCCAAATTCTCCCAGGTGGTAAGAAGGTTCTTCCAAGCATCATAGTCCAAGCAAACATGCAGAGGTAGCGAGGGAGGGGTCTCCAACATGGGGGCAGAGGGGTGGGGTGGAGGTGGTGGAGGGGCATGAGGGGCAGAGGGAGGATGAGAGGAGGATGCGATATCTGTTGGGGGGATGGGGGAAAATCCTAGTGAGTTTCCATCATTGTCAAACCACTCAACTCGACATGCACAAGGAAAGGAGAGAGGGGGAAGAGCGCACTGGCCAGGAGAGGATAAAGATGAGGAGGTAGTCAAAGAACTTGGTGCACGAAGATTGGGTGCAGGAGGTCGGGGAGCCATTCATCCGTAAGTACATATGACCCTTTTTTGGCTGCTCACGCTTCCTGGGCATCACCAAGAGAGGGAGAAATCTAGAATCATGCACATAAGAGCAGGTGGGGAAGCCAATCCAAAAGAGAGTGTCGAATTGACATAGAGAAGCGGGGCAAATGTCGCGGGATCCCGACGAAAGAGCAGCCGATGTAAATAAGAACCAGAGCATAACTTCACACAAGTGCAGGAGTAAAGGCTCAGGTGGCTCAACTGTCACCATGACGAGGATAATGGAGATGGCATGCTGGAGCAGAAGCAACATGTACACATATGAGTGAATGCAAGGGAGAGTCGAGGTAATTGACATTAAGAAGAGGAGGGTGGCACCAAGGAGGGATCGCATGGCCTCATCAGAGCTGGAGCACGCCACCTGTCCTGCTTGTTTGTGATGGACAACTAACACCCTATCTGGGGAATCTAGCATCACACATTTTTAACATTAAAGTGATATAAGTATTAATTTATCCTAATAACACATTATTGGATATTTCTAAGCGCAAAGGATAATTAAAGGATAACATGCATAGGTAATACTTAACCAAGCACACTTAGGAAAAAAATAGTTTTATTTACAACATTTGGGTTAAAAGTGATTTAAAACATTTAATTTACAAGCTAAAGTCAAACTTTTAAACTTGTTTATTCTTGTGCTCTAAAGTTTTTTTTTTTTTTTTCATTTAAATTTTAGAAATGTGCGCGTTCGCTTCTTAAGCATGCCATATTGTTTATTTTTACAATGTATTTATTCTTTTTAACTTTCAAATTTCGTCTTACTTTGAAGGAAATTAACACAATGGATAAATGTAAGTGTAGAAACTTATTTGCATGATAGGGTGAAATAGTTAACCCATGACTTATAATGACATAAAAAGTTGGGATTAAAAAGCATATCGGAAAATAAACAAGCATGCCACAAAATCTTAGTGGGAACACTAGAGGATGATAAGTAGACTAGATTAAGTAGTCAATGTGCTTATACTCCCGTGATTATTTCTACAAAGATAACTTGAGTATAAATGCAAAGTGATTCCTTAAGGCACAATAAATGAAAATTATTGTCATAATCACTGGCATTAACCACATAGGGAGTGAAAACACATGCTCTAACTCAATAACATCACACCAAGATAAAAGGCCAAGTGTTAGAATTCACAACCACGCTAGCCAATACATATTTTCCAAGAGCGCATGCATGTTGGGGAATGCTAAAATGAATCCTAACATGATCAACTGGCACAATTTTGTGATGGCAACTTAATAGAGTTGGAATGCCCCTGTTTTTGTGGATTTGTGAAGCGATTAGTGATTGTTTTTTTAGTGTATGGAATTTTCACTTTGAAGTAGCCATGCATGGATTTTTGCACCTTGCAATAGCTATACACAAAGCCAACCCTAGGATGACAGAAGGACACCACAATCTATGGTGAACTCACAAGCCCTGATGTCAACATAGGTATTTTCCTTAGTCTCATGCCTTGGTTGATAACTTCATATACCCATACTTGGGTTCTCCTCTTGTTGAGTTGGGAAGCCTTGCACCCGTAGTGCTACTCCAAATGGTTAGAAACACAGATTGAGACCTTGGGCATCCCCCATATTTTGCAGGCACGCTCTTACCAATATTTTGCAGGCACACTCTTATCAAAATTCTCATTTACATTCCTTAAAGATCCCCCTTGAAAATCAACCAATATTTGATAAAAGTGTGCTTTTTGTGTGACATTTTTGTGGCGATAGTGCAAAATAACTATTGTCTAAAATTTATGCCTATTTTGAACAATTTAAAAAAATTATAGCTTAACAAAAAAAATCGCATAATTATTTTTGTACAAAAAATCACAAACCTTGAGAAGCCACTTATATTTTGAGTTTATCAATATTGATTCATTTTTCTAAATGGAAAAAAATCACTAATTTTTTTGAAAATGGAAATGGCTCATGTATTGATTTAAAAGCACCGTCGTTCTACCCATACAACAATGTACAAAACAAGAGTATATACATATATGAGTTCGATATTGCTCTTGAAAATCTCTTTGAAACTACTCAAGTAAATTAAATCATGTCTTTGTGCCAAAAATTTGACAACAACACCATGTTACACACTACATGAGAGTTGAATTAAATCCCCTATTTGGGAGTGTTTGATGGAGAACCACTATCATGGTATGAATTAGCATATGTTGCAAAGTTATGCTTTCTCTGTAACTACAAGAGATCCTTTATCGAAGACTCCTTTGTTTGCCATATTATCAACATCTGAGTTATTACTTCTTAGAATTGGGAAATAATAGACCTACAAAAATTTCTTGTCTTATTGACTTTGTTATTTGGAGAATTCAAGTTATGGAGGGAGAAGAGATGTTTCCCTTGCTCTTGTCATGCTAATAATGAGGAGTGCTCAATTATTTTGATTAGGTTCTAAGAGATGAATTCCTTGTAGGACTTCACGCACCTCTATCTTGTTACTCAATGTGGAGCCAATCCCCTAATCATAAGAAGTGTCTTTGTGTCCATTGAGCTCGAATAACATCCCTTATACCTACTACCTACCATTACCTTTGGATGCTCCATCAAAAAATATAATATGATGTTTTTTATTACCTATTCTAAACTTCCATTGAGCTCGAATATCACCCCTTATACCTACTACCTACCATTACCTTTGGATGCTTCATCAAAAAATATAATATGATGTTTTTTATTACCTATTCTAAACTTCTAGTGGTCATCCCTTCATGACCTAAGAAAAAGCAATACGTTAATGAGGGGTAAGAAAATCAATTAATGAGGCTCCACAACAATATTTTTCACATTTGAGAAATTGAATTCCCCCATTCCAATATTTTTCACTATGCATTTGAGAAATTGAATTCCCCCATTCCATTGGCCTCTATTGCTTTTCCAATCGTTTCTTAGTCGATTCAACTATTTCTAGCAACGCACAAACTTAATCATGGAAGATGCTTCTATTTCTTTCAAGCCATGTTTTCATACCATGGAGGGTTGTTCAAGCTCTAGCGATTAATACTCTCCTAGTCATTTGGTGGGGATACCAATTGCGCTAACTGCGCTAAGAGACCAACATTTGCCTCTAGATCTTTAACCTGATGTTTAATTAGTGCCAGATGTGAGAGCGAGGCAACATTCCCATCATACCATGGTCCCAGATCTTGATTTGGGAAACATCACCTGGCTTCCAAGACAGAGCATCCTGAATGAGTGGCGCTGTGCGCTTGAGAAGACGCGATATTGGGGATCTATTCACATCCGGTAGCGGTTGATCAGCATTTCCTGCGGGAAGCTCCATAAAGGTATTTCATTTGTATCGTTTCCTTTCATTATTCTTCTTTTCCTATAACCATGAGGATGTGCAGGGCGGGGGAGTCCTCTGTATCCTTTGAAGAACAATAATGGTCTTCCATTTACTAATGGAGCTATCTAGGGTGCCCCAATGCAGGCTTAGATCTAGTCAATGAATCATTGAGGAAAGACAAATCTTTTGAAGACTGCCAAAAGGAAGCTATGTCCTACACTGTCAGAGGCATTAGCCATGTCAAGCTTGATGATCATGCCATTCCCCCAGGATTGACCACTAGAATGGATATCTTCTTGGACTAGGATTATATTGTCGTCGATTTGTCTTTCTTTTACAAAACCTCCTTTTTCTCAGAGGAAATAAGACAGGGAAGAAGTTTATCGACTCTTGTGGATAAAATCTTTGAGAGAATTTTGTATGACACATCGTAGAGATATATGGGGTGGAATCGGCTGAAAGTACTGGGGTTTCTTTCCTTGGGATGAGAGAAGGAATGAGGGGTTGTCGACTCCTCCCCCCACGCGGAGTCTCTTCCTTGATCCTTCCATCATTTCTACAGAGGTCTCCCTTGATCGTATCCCATTAGGCCCTAAAGAAATGGGTCGAGAATCTGTTCGGAATTGGTGGTTTTTATTGCCCAAAATGTCGCTTCCATTTCTGCATCAAGGATGGGCTGCACTAATTTCTGTCTCTCCTCCTCTGAGATGATTGAATGGATGACCTCCAAGATGGGTTTCCCATGCTTCGTCAGTTGTCGGAGGGCCCTCCATGTAGAAGTATTTGAAGTGGGAGTGGGTTGCCTTCAAAAGAGCATCAAACTAAACTGGGCCACTCTTTATCCATTAATAAATTCGATCTCTTAGACAACATTATTGTCCATGTGCCAGGCGTTTGCTTGCCCATGGAAGAATTTTCTCTTTCTGTCCCCACTCGGAGCGAAAGGTTCTGGAATTTTAGTCTTCGGCATTCTTCTCCCTCCCTTCTTTTTTGAAGTAGCTTTCAGGACAAATATGCTTCTTCCAGTGATTGGTTGAGCTCTAGTAACTTCCCTTATTTCCTTTTCACATTACAGGTTGAAGAGTTTGGATTGTCATTCCTCTCTAGCTTGCAATGGAGGAGTAAATGCGACCTTCGTCCATTCCTTCAGTTTCCTCTTAAGCTCTTTGATTTTATGTTCCTATACAAAGAAAGGAGATCCCCCAATAATTAACCCCCAAGCCTGTTCAATGATTTCACATGCCTCATACTTTAATGGGATTGGGCCTTGATCCTCCATTCTAGCAATGATAACTGATATGGGGTTATGATCATAGTTTGGAGAGAACAGAATATTAAATATGATCTCAACGTTCCCTAGTAGAAGTGCACCATGGATCAAGAAACTTTCGAGGCTCTCCCCAACGTGACCAAACCCAAATAGACTATTGTTCCATGTGTATTTGCCTATGAGCAGTCATAGATCCATTAGTTCCCATTCTCAAATCATATCCTCCACGAGCAGTCATAGATCCATTAGGTCCCATTCTAAAATCATATCCTCCACCGGATATCAACAAGAGTCTCTCAAATCAACTCCTCTCTTTTCTACTGGGATTAGCAACATATTCATGTCACTTGCAAGGATCCTTCCTTTTTTGGGCAGATTTTCTCTATAGTCTTTGATGCACATCCAACATTGCCTCTTTTCCAACACATGTTTGGGGGCATATATATTAAAAATTGAGACATGTATTTTGTTGGATTGGTCGAGAAGGTGAGTAAATAACTATTGATGAACACCTTTTGCTATGATCAGATCCATTTTGTTGTGGTCTTGGAGCATGCAAACCCCTCTAGATACCCCTTGAGTAATAAAACTTTGATACTCATAGGACCACCAGAGGTTGATGTGAATGAGTTGTAGGTCACTCTTGTCAATCTTTATTTCTTGGAGGAGAACAAACCACAACTTGTCATTGAGAGTTAGATTGCTACACCTTCTTGCTTCCTAATGGTGACTAATCCCCTATAATTGCAAGAGACACTTCATTGCCTATTTTGGAGAATTTTGGATGCTATCCAAAGGAATTTGGGATGGTCTTCTCAATGACCAAGGCCTTTTCCTTGTTTTCCTCCTCTTCTCTCTTTTCTTCAATGGATTTGTGACTAAATATGGGTCCTTTATTCATAGATCATGACTTCGACTCTTCATCAGAATTTGATTTTTGTGAGGGAAAGGATCCAAACATCACATTTCTTAAGGATGGGGAGAGGGAGGGTAGAGATAAATTCTACCACGTAGGTAATGTAAAGGCTAAGGGAAGATTTTGTAGTGCAGGGGTGAGTTAGAGAGGAAGCACATGGATTTAGGACTAGGGGGCAAAGGGAGAGGCTTGGGGACATTGGGGAGTAGATGAATCTTGAAGTGAATTCAACACTTTAAACTCGATAGAGATTGTGATGTCCAAAATATTATTAGCCATTTTTTGTAGTATGGTGGTTAATAGGGTTTTTCTAAGGTGGAGGGCAGGTTGATCCAGAAGGTGCATTAACCAACGACCTCTTGGATCACTCTAGGCAGTGCTTTATTAAATATCCATATTTGTGGTAGTGGTTGCATTTGAAGGCAAGCCACTCATAGTCTAGTGATTGGATATGATTCTAGTTGTTTAGATTCAATTTTATCACTTCAAGGATTCCTTTCTCCGGATTAACTTCTATGTAGGTTTAGGAACATACATGTATGCCTTGGTCAGACATTGGTTTGTCTACAATACAGTCCAAGGTGTTGCCATTGTCCACAAGGTATTGATCATCCTAGAAAACAAGAAAACAAGAGGAAGATGAGGACTACTACATGCGAGATGCATAGATGTTGGATACCTTTTCTAGAGAGAGCTCCCGAAGGAGTTAGAAGAGCCCCTTCCATTCTCTATTGCTATTGTATTTTTAAAAACCTTAAAAATACAAGACCTTTCTTTAAAAATTTGAATTTGGAGAAGTTTTCCCAATTTTCAAAAGATATTTATAGATAGAATCAAATTATATTATTTTCCACTCATGAACACATAAAAAGAAAAAAAGATCACCAAAATTAATAAAATCTAATTTTAATAATTTCACAACTTACATGGAAAAGTAAAGAACTAAGAATTTTTTATTATGTTGATCTAAAATTGCAATTACCTTTTTATTACAATAAATTTATTTTCAAAATATTATTCTAACATATCTTAAACAATTATATAGAAATATGGTTAACAAATAATTTGATATGGTTAGAATCTCATAAACATTATGATACATTTTCATCTTAATGTTAATATAACTATATTAAAAAAATACATATAAATATTAAAATATCTTTTCTATATACTCAAACCATTTGATGAACACATAAAAAGAAAATACATCACCAAAATTAATAAAATAGAATTTTAATATATTTGCAATTACCTTTTTATTACAATAAATGCATTTTTAAAACATTATTCTAAACATATCTCAAACAATTATAATTATATATGATTCTAAACATATCTCAAACAATTTTATAAAAATATGAATAACAAATTATTTTTATTTTGATAATGCTTAAAATTTCATTAACATTACAATAAAATTTTATTAGGTGGAAAGGTGCTTTCTGTTAAAATTTTGATATGCTCGTTTAACCATAGACAAC